>OVAY01000001.1:0-108304 GCA_900406395.1 Kernera saxatilis
ATTATTGAAGAAGAGAAAAGAGTCGATGAGTTGGTGTGATGAATCGTAGAATTGAAGAAGAGAAAAGAGTCGATGAGTTGGTTAAAAAGAGAAGATTTGAGGAATATATAATTTGTTAAAACGGTTGTTTTGATTCTTTAATAGATTAGGAATTATCGTATCCTGATAATAGATTAAGGTTCTAGTAGAACAAATGAATCTTATACATATCGTTATAAGGATTTGCATCGAAACCGAAAAGCTTTTCGTATAATATTTTCAAAATTTGTTGGGTCAAATAATTGGTATAGTTTAATGTTTAAAAATATTTATTATTATTTCTGCCAAGCCAAACTGAAACAAAAACGAGAATAAACTGATTCATATTAATCCCCTTTAATAAAATGTAAGATGCAACCATAGTAACATACGTAATACCTAGGACATATACCTCCCAACAAAAGAAAAAAAATTCACCTTACTGATCTCTGCAAAGACTTCAGTTTTTTTGTTTTTTATGTACTCTGGTCTATATCAGATTCAGATGTATTCATAAGGGATGATATGGGACGTAACCCAACAAGCCCGTGACGTTAGCCACAACATCGTTACACCTTAATAACAGCTTCATCATCTCCTGTGAGATGTCCACCTTACACTGCTCGACTTGGTCCGCTTTATTATTAACAGGCTTCCGTTTTGAGTTTTGTAAAGAGAGATGACGAATCGGAGGCAATGTTGATGGAACAATGTTTTGAGTGTTCTTACTAACAAATTCCATTGATGAAGAAGCGTAATTTCCATTGTTTCTACTCGAAACCAGAACTGGTGTCTCTGTTTCTTTCCCACCCAACATGAATTTCACCCGTGCTGTTTTGCGGTTACCATTACCGTTATTGCCTGTTTTTTTCAAACAGGACTTGAGCTTGATGCGTGGTTGGTGAACTGGCTCTACCCGCTGGCTAAGTGGTTCATCTGTCTTGGCCTTCTTTTGTTCATGATCTCCGGATGCAGAAGAAGTTTTCACGTCACGCAGATAGTATCTAACATTCACGTTGCCAAAGAGAGAGTTACTTCCTGATGCGTATCTTAAGGCAGTCTGCGCATCGAGTTTGTACAGGAAGACAACGCGGCAAACCGAGGATTTCCAGAAAATTCTAATGGCTGATTGATCCAACAGTCCAAAGCGACCAAACCTCGCCTTAAGCAGAGCGGTTGAAGGGAGAGATGTGCCAGAGGGAAACTTCATGACCAGCATCGTGGGCTCTACTACCTTTGCAGATGGAGCCATCTTCTTTCCTGGTAGAGCTTTGGCTGGTTTGGCATTGATGGGGACTTGATCACTTTGATCTATAACTTGATTTACAGGTACAAGATCTGATCTCTTCGTTGCTTCTTGGTTGGTTTTCTTGTAAGAAGCCATTGGTTTGAATTGACTGGTTTTCTTTAGCTTCTTAGTTAATGGGTCATCCTGCTGATGGTTAGATGAGAGGCGTTTTTCCCCGGCCTTTGATGGTTCATTGGTTCTGCTCAAAGACTTTGTAGATTTTGAAGGTTTTGTTGTCGAAGGAGATTTGGCCAAGCTATCCTGGTATACAAGTAACCGGAAACGCAAAAAGAACTGTCTTACAGCTCTAATAGAACTTCTATCCGAAGATCCAAAGAAAGGGTCAAGCGAGAGAGCTTGCAAATTACTCAAAAGCTGCAGAACATCGAGTTTAGGGTTTCTCACAGTCAGCATATAAGAGTATCTTTCTGCTGAGCCTAATTCTGATGATTTTTTGGCCCAAGCTTCCCCAGAAGATAAAGCTTTCCTTTTGTCTGGACTGGCACGGTTCAGCTCTGACCCAGACTTTCTTCTTTTTCTTCTTCAGCTCTGAAGGAGCATTCTCAGAATTCATTTCGCCAGAAGACCGTTTCAGGACATTGACCTTCTTGATCCCATCCCGTGCAGAATTTTTCCCCTCAATAAAGGGTTTGAGAGAGCCTTCTTTTGATCTAAAATGCGTGCCAGTCTCACCATGATTAAGGCTGGTCATTACTTCAAATTTCTCATGCTCTGGAAATAGAGCATCTTTTTCTCCCATTCTCACCTTTGATTCTTCAGCTAAGCCCTCGTCCATGCTGGCAAGCCCAGTCTGCTCATGTTTCATGGGAGTTTGGAGATATGGAGTCCTTCTCTGTAGTACATGATCACCAGCTTCCTCTCTTTTTCTGGGAAGATATTTTTCATGTTTAGTAGAATCCTTGACTTTCATAGCGTTTTTAGAGGTCTTCGGGTCGCCCAGAGTTTCTGCAATGACCAGTGAGCCACTCAAGGGGGCTGTAAAAGTGTAAACATAAGCAATGCATGAGGAAAGGTGAAATCTAGTCCACATTGTGAAGTGGCTTTCACAATGCAGAATTCAAGTTCAAAGATATGCCATGCCTTTTTAAAAGCATTGTAAGAATACAACTTAAAAGCATTGTAAGAATACAACTTCAAAGCCATAAATCCTACAATAACAAATTTAAAAAAGGCCAAGGATTGTCGGATTTTCAAAGATATCAAAGCCCCAAAACTCAAGAATATGACTCGAGAAACCAAAAACTCTTAAGAGATTACCAATTGTGTACCGCATCTCTGTGATACATAACAATAAAATAAAGGTCCATCTTAACTGAATAAAATCCGAAAAAGGAAGTAAAAGTATTACAAATATATTCAAACAATGCCAGGATCGCTGAAAGGTGATGCTACCTCGAGAGGGAGCTCTATTAAGTGGTTCATGTGCCTTCACTGAAGTGTATGCAGATCTTGCCCTGAAGGCCTGTTCATACGTCTCATCAAATTCCACAAACACTGCCCTGCGGAAAGCATTAACCGCTGCTTTCTTCCGTAAAAACCTTATGCTGTCTGAATCACACTCTTGAGGTGCTAATGCACACCGCTTCACAAACGATAGAGTTTGAGCAGGTGCGAAACTATCTCTAGCTTTCTTAATCTGCTTAGAAGAGTAAACAGCTTGGAGCTCGTAATCAGGGACATCAGCAGCAAAGTAACCTTGAACATTAGCAGGCCTAAAGTTAGAAGGATTCTGACATTTACAAGTCAACCCAAGAGCTGACCTTCTACCTGCTTCGTCCATAGCTTCTTCCACAGCTTTTGCAAAGTTACTCGAATCAGTTTGCTGCGATTTCTCTGCAACATGAGGTTCAAAAGGAATAAGCTCAGCAGGATCGAACCACCCATAGCTACTATCTCCAAAGAAAGCAACCAGAACGTGGCCTATTCTTCTCATACGACGAACAGAGGGAGACGCAAAGGCTTCGTTGAATATTTGACCTGGCCACCAAGGATGTGACTTTACCTTTCCCCATACCATATCTCCCACTTCAAACCCATAGCCCAATGCCCTAGAATCTCTAGAACCCATTTTCTCGCTTGCAACATAATCGTCGAACTCAGATAGGAAAGATTTGTAGTTTGGAACTCGCATTTCCTCCTTGGAAGCCATTCCCATTTTCTTCTCATGAGCTTCGTTGCAAACCTCGTAAAATTGGTCATCGGAGTCTTCGTTTTTAATCTGGGAACTATCATTACACCTCTCGATTTGGCTATCGGCTCTGTTCTCTTTCTTCATTTCAGAAAACCTAGGTTCTGTTTCACTGCTTGGATTTGCCAGGGAAGCTGGAGAAGATGAAAACCACGTTCACTTCGCTTGAGAGGGCATTTTGGGAACTTTACAGCGCCATGAATGATGATGCTGAACAGTCGAACCTCCAGATCCAATACCAGGCTGCCACGTCCTCGGACGGGAACACGTGATCCCTTTTTTTAATTTATTTGTTTTGGGCCTAAATGGTGAATGAGGAATTGTGGAATGTTGAGGAATGTTGAGGAATTTTTGAAATGTGTCACCAGTTGAAGGATGTGGAATTGAAAAATTGAGGAATTGAGGAATTGAGGAATTATGGGAATAAATCAAAAACAAGATCACGACAATAAATGTCCAGTGAGTTAATTAAATCATCATGTAGTTTTTATTTATTTTTTTATAGTTTTTAATTATTCTATTATTTATCTTATTTGATAATATATTTTTCAGATATTCCGCTAGATTCCTCTGTTACAATTTAAATCTTTCATTATTTCGCCAGATTCCACAAAAAATCACAAATAAATTTCGTCAGATTCCATATTCAACGGTTACCATTTACACCTTTTATATAAAATCAGCTAAATTCAACAATTTTTCAGCACCAGCAGATACATAGATAGATTTATTTTGAATATATCATATAAAATATTTACAATATTGATAATTACATCCGAAAAATATCTTTAAAAATAGATAATTCAGATTCTATTTTCAGATATTTAAGGTACTACAAATAAGGTTGAATAATTTATAATAAAAAAAATTAGACAATTTGCAATATTTTGTAATTTTAAGAACATATGGATAACTTGGGTACTTTATTATTTTAAGAACATAAGTCCGATTAGTACTCAAATATTTTAATTCTATTTTAAAATATTTGGTTTGGTTCTATTCATTTTTTTCATTGTTTTTACTAATTTAATTTTGAAGATAATTTTTTGAAAAAAATTAAAAAATGGTAAAAATGTTGCTATAATCAAAATTTTGGATTAATATGCTCTGTTTATAAGATAATTCAAACTTAAAATATTAATTTGTAAATTAAAAATATATATATTTTTATTAAAATTAAACAATAAATGATTAATTTTAATAGTTTATAGTTTTAATATGATAATTATGTTTAATCAAAAAAATTAATTAATATTTTTATTATTTTATTATTTAACTAATTCTTTAAAATTCAGCTAGATTCAGCCAGATTCCGCTGTTACCATTTACATTTTAAGTTATTCCGCCCGATTCAGCAAAAAAATCACTAAAAATTCAGCCAAATTCTGCAATTCAACTAGATTCAGCGGTTACCATTTACACCCTTTGTTTCCGGAAAACATGATTTTTCGTCCTCTAAAGAAATGAGCAGATTTTTTTAGTATTATTTATTTTTTTTTGGCTTAGGGAAACTTTTTAATATTCTATATTAGACTCGTAAACATACGAATATTATGATTGGTGAAGTCAAATTTTGTAGGATTTAAAAATCTAATTTAATTTTTAATCAGTTTCTCTGACACTCCCAAATCAAATATTTCAAAAAAGTTGACAAATATTCTGGTGATAACTTGTATTACAGAGAACTAACACGAATCAAAAGTAATATAGAAGAAAGGTAAACATCGATAGTAAATTTAAAGCTCAAAAAGGACGGTAATTGAAAGATCTTATTGGAAGAAGAAACCATGCGAGGGACTCGGACAAAAAAAAAACATATATATATTCCTTTACTGAAAGCAAATTCGAGTGAGGAAAATGGCAATTCCGGAAAAAAAAAATAATCAAGGCGAATCATCATCCTTCTCCTGAGGGCTTCCAGCGAGCCAGCCCCAGACGCCGCCTGAGCTCTGTCGTTTAGCATTCATTGCGGCTTGCTCAGAGGCAGCCTTTTGACGCTGTAGGAGTTCAAGTTCCTTTTGTAGTGTCTCCAATGTTTGAAGCTTTTGCCTTAGCTCTGCAACATCAACCTGCACAAGGACCAAATTACATTTGCTCGGTTTTAGTTTTAATGATGTAGCTTTATCAAGAGATGACAAAGTGCTTGGTGATGGATCCAGTGGTTGGAATGGATGTGTATTCTAACCAATCTAGATTCCAAAATCATCCCGGAAAATAAGTAAATGTACTGATTAATTCACTGGTATGAAAGAGAGATTAATACCTCCAGTTTGAAACATCTTGATTGTTCGGCTGCAAGTTGGCCACGAACAGACTGAAGTTCCTATAAAATGTCAGTGCCAAGTTAGGTATATAGTACAAGAGAAAAATTCTGAGATTTCCAGATGTTAAAATGTGAATGCAATTGGAAGACTTTGCAGCCAGTCTTTATGAACATTTGGTTCACCATCTTAATCATGTCGGCTTTTGTTCCAAGAAGGTGAAAATATTATTACCTTGTACAAATCTGTATTTCGTGATTCTCCTTCTGCTAGCTCTTGCCTTAGTTGGAGAGTCTGCATCTTCTCCTTGTTCAGTGATGCCTCCAGTTCTTCCTTCTCGGATTTAAGAGTCGCAATAATGCGTTCACTGTTTCCTTCAACCTGGAGGATTCATTACCCAAAATCAAAATAAGAGAGAGAAAGATGGTGATGATCCCGACTTGGGTAATTATATTCTTTGTCGGTACAATCACTACCAGTACCACATCATATGTGCCTTATATACTATTGTAATATATAGGTGTGGAAAACAACAACAAAAATATCTACAACAGCTACGTAACTGGATAAGATGCTTTAACTACCCCGAACAATTCAAATAGAATAAGGAGGGAAATTCTGACAAGAAGATACCTTTGATCCAGGTTTGACATTGTCCATGACAATTTCCCGTACTCTGCCTTCCTGGCTCACCTCAACCTCTGACTCAATGTCTCTGGTTGTGGCATTATTAACAGCAGAAAGACTGCCTGGCAAAGGCGCTTCTAGAGTCTTTGTTTGCAGTGTTGATTTGTGGCTAGGTTTAAGCAGATTAATCTAACGGCAAGCATTAATTAGAAGCAGGCCTGAATGCAAAATCAAGAGAATGGTACTTATGGGTTTAGATCATAGCCCCTACCTCGTTGTTGTAACGTCCATTGTATCCACCAAAAGCAACTAGTACATCTTCACCATTGTATGAACTCACGACTAAACTTAATCCCTGTCAGTAGAAAAGAAAAGGAAGATTTGCGCTTAATTCTGCAAGATTAAAACGATATACGCAAGACTGATTCCTTTCGAAGTCTTAAAAAGGCTACTACGATGAGGTTAGATTACTATTTTTTATAGTTATCTGGAAATTAATATGGATAATTGATAAAGTGTATTCATTTAAGTACCTCGCTAGCAAGAGGTACACGTCCTTGAACTGAAGCGACTACCGACCATGCAAGAGTTGACATGTTTAGTACAACACTCTCAGATGCCCCTGCAGTAATTTATCAGGGTGCAGCACAATCAGTCAGCATAACTAGAAAAAGCGAATCAAATATCATTTCTTTCCCAGAAATGGTTACAGGGGTGATAAACAGAAATGGCAGCGTAGAAAAGAGAATTTCCAAGGAAAAATTCATAAACCTACCACTCTTGTTATCACCGCCACCAACAATAAACCAGTTCTCCCCAATTGTCACACCAGCATGTCCAGCTCGGGGAGTTGGTGCCTCACCTTGTTGTGCTGGTCTTGACCACTCCATCTATATTTGACAATTATATCAGATGACAAAGAACGTTTGAAAGGCAGCTGAGAAACAATATACTCTTCGCTTAACTTACAGTCTGCAAATCAAGGACATGCAGATCATCGAAACAGGTAGCATGTGAGCCCCCACCAAAGATAAGAAGGTAACGTTCTGCATGCACTGCAGCAGCATGATCAGACCTCGGAGACGGAGATACACCTCTGCAAGTTGACAACAGTTTAAACCCTGATTGCAAATCTTTCATTAACAATATTAAAGGAGATAGTTGGTGGCTTTCCAAAACTATTCGTATTCTGGTTATATATTTAATCTTAAATGGGTTTGACTTCTTTGAAAGAGAGAAAAAAGCAGAAACATCATAAAATCTTACACGGCATCAATCTCATCCCAGGTCATAGTTTCTAGGTCAAGTATATGCAAATCGTTCAGAAGTGATCTCTTTGCATCTTGCCCTCCAAATATCACCAAGGTTTTACCCACAATTGTGACTGACTGGCCTCCACGTGAAACCTGAAAGTAAGAGATAATGAAAGGGTTAAGGAAAGAAAACAGCTTTCCTTTTTTTGTCTTTGATGGCCAAAAAATGAATTGTTCACAAGATTGGAATATTTACATGCAAAGGTGACGGAAAACAAATGAAATAACACGAGAGTAGTAAAGAGATACCGGTGGTTTTCCATATGTCTTTAACATTGACCATGTACATGTATGGGCATCAAAGACCTTCACTGTGACAGGAAAACAGTAGAAAATTGATTGTAATAATTAAGATTACAGAAAATTCCTATCAAGATATCTGCAAATAACCGTCTTCGAATGTATGTAAACGCTTACCTTGCATAGATTCTGAGGGATCCTTCGTATGGCCACCGATAGACAGCAATTTGTTGTCCCATGGTATCTACAAAACAAACAAAGAAGGCAAGTGAAAATAATGTATATCATTCATGCAGATCATTCATGTATCTACTTTCCTTTAGCTGAAACCCCTGTCCTGAATATTTCTAGGCCGGAAAGCCAAAAGGGAGAAACCAAAACAAAACGCAAGAAGTTAAAAACTAACCAAAGAGTGACCGGCACAAGGAGATAGTAATGTTGGAGTTGATGTTTCCTGTGATTCAGTTGCAACCTTGGTTTCAACCCTTGACCAAGTCCAATTTTTTAAATCTAGAACCTGTATGCATTCCACAGAAGGCAAGTTAGGTTAAAATGAAACTGAATACTTCAATTACATCATCAGCATATGCTTATGAACCATATAAGTTGCTTACATGAAGATCACCAAGGTAACGGCCATTGTGATTTCCACCATATATATACATCTTATCTTGAATAACTACTGCTCCATGCTGAAACAAATGTGATAAACAAGAGTTAGGAAATAGAGAAGATACATGAATGACAGGACCTTTTACTTATCTTCCAATAGAGAGAAAATATTTTACCTCATAACGGGCTTTTGGCCGCTGACCTGATGTTTGGGGTGCAGTCCACTGGTTATATACAGAAACAGTATTTGGGTCTTCCGAGACTACATCTTTATCTTGGGTTTCTGATAAACGTCCATTCTCAGTAGAAATTGTCTTTGTCTCGCCAAATGAGTTCCCATTCTCAACAACAGGCTCATCTTTTGTTGTCTGCTACAGAGAATGAATGCACTAAAAGGCTCAAATACTTTTCTTCATCGAAGCAAAAAATATGTGTAATATTTCCCATGTTTTGGACATAGAATCCCTTGGGATACAAAACTCACATTGATTTGGACATCTACGACAGGATCTAGAATATCATTAGATGCCCTCGAATACCAACCAGGATCTTCTTCCTGATATAAAGTGAGCAATAGTGAAGAAATCAAGCCTACGCTGCAGTAAAGTCTAAAAAAAAATAGCCATAGACCTCTCTGTCGTTTACCTCCAGAATTTTCACAAAGAGACGCATTGCTTCGATGGAGGGCATGGTTCCGAGCCCCTGCCAACTAAGTATATATGGAAATGCTTCAGAACATTAGCATGTACTTCTCCCAGGAAAGTTCACAAGAACAATGTTCAAGGCTTATTTTCCTTAAAAAATATCCTAAGCAGTAACAAGCTCGGTGATGTAGGATTGTATTGGCATAATAACATTATCTGCAATCACTTTTATCAACATGGTACACGATTTTCATACCAAATCATAGGTAAGCATTTAGTTTTTCCCCAGGGATGTAAATACAAATCCTGCATTTCTAACTTTTCTCTAGCAGCTTACATCTAGAATACTCCTTTCCCGTTTCCCTGATTCATGAGGCATCCGGATTATTCTACTCTAGTAATTGAAATCTAAGGCATCTCCTAATTATATCCACCGCAAAGTTTCTTCCTACAAGTATGGTTCCCAAACTCAAGCATAGACACGTAAAAGAGCTTGAGATGAATGCATAAATGTTAACTGTAGATAAGTATTGGCAGAGACAGCACCGAATCTAACCTTTTCCACTTGCTTTGTTCCACTGGTCTCCATGCACTAGGTTTCGGAGTGTTGCATGGTCCTACAGTAGCCTGTTTACATGTTAAATCCAAGAGATCATCAACACTGAGCCTATCTATACCAGGGATGAAAATAAGTTGACTCAACACTTAATTAGTAGAAGAGAAAGTTTATCTCTCTAGGAAGGAACAACCAGTTTCAGAACAATACTATCATGACAACAATACTAATCTTGACTAAGAACCAATGGCCAACTATCATGACCAAACGATGCAGAACAAAAAAACACATGTGTTGTGAAAAGGCTAATTTTCTGACATTATAGTCACATATCAAGTTACAGAACGAATATAGATCTAAGTAAACTATGATTGAAGGGCGGACGATCCGTGAGATCTGATTAGTTAAAACTATTTCAATCACATTTCCGATCAAATCGATAATCCAATCTCGGGCAACATTTAACTACGCAGTGAAACGGTCAGCAAAGGATCTATATGTTCAATTTTTTTATTAATTCGTACTCTTTCTGGTAATGCCCGAAAATCCTAACCAGGATCGAAGATAACGATCAAGCTAAGTCAGACAAGCAAAGCCCGTCATTTCAAAAATCTGATGAGAATTCGATGAGACGGATACGAATCGATGAAGAAAACAAAAGAATCAACATCCAAACCACCAGATCTCGTGAAATTCAAAACCAAAATCCACAATCGTGAGGTTAGCAATGGAAGAGATAAAAAATGGAAGCTCCTGACCTGCTGGTACAGCGCATAGAGAATTAGTGCGGTATCATTGGAGAATTTCGAGCTGACTTGTTTCGCCGACGAGTCAGATCCGTCGAGGCCGACGTAAGATGCGGCGGCGTAGAACCTCTCCGGGTAGGCGGGGCCAGATGTTGCCCTAGCCATAGCCATTTGTCTCCCTCTCTGACTTCGATTTGATCGGAGATGGAGAAGCCGAGGAGCAGAGATGGGCGTTTTCTAGTTTCGTTTTTGTTTAAAGATTCAAGTTTAGGAGGTGACTTTAAAATATTTTTAATTAATTAAAAAGATTTATTAATTAATACTAGAAAAAAATTATATTGCTTCATGCAGTGTTTAATTGTTTATATAGCGGCACGATCAAGACGACATGATGCTAGAAAAGGAAATATATATCTCATACTCTCTCCTTTTTGTTGTCACTTCGTATTTTTCTCCTTAATCTTCCACAAAACAGGACAATTTAGTTGGTTTGAAACGTGGTCTCTTTTGGTTAAAAACTTTTGGTAAAATCCACACATGAATGTAAGTAAGAAAAGGAATCCTCTGAAAGGGATCAACCTATTATGAATGTAAGTAAGAAAAACTTAATATGAAGAGCGATGAGCAAAGGTGATTAATTAAAAAAAAAAGCGATTAATTTAGATAAAGTGAATCAACCTATTATGAATGTAAGTAAGAAAAACTTAATATGAATCGAATTTGCATTTTCCTTAAATCAATTTTTTATATTGTCAACTTGTCATTTACCAAATTAACTCTATTCAATATGTACCCAAGAAATATGATAATGAACAAACAAAACAATAACCCAAAAAAAAATATATATATATCCCTTGCTTTGTAGTGTCTACAATATGTTCTCCACATTCAAGAAATGATATTGAATGATTTAGCAATGGTGCGAAACTCTGATCTCACCTCCGACCAAGCTGACTCTGGAGCCTGAGCATTCAAAGTATAAAGCCGACCACCGTTAGCGCAACAAATAGCCACGTTATGCCGCCGGAAAAGTGGTGATTCGACTTTAAACTCCAACTCATAGTACTTCAAGTTTCTCTCTGAATCTTGTCTGAGATTTGATTCCAACAAAGTTCCCTTTATTTCTGTTCGTTGACCAGATCCTGTCACTGTTCTTACTATTGCTTCTCCTACTTCTTTTGGCCCTCCAAACGCTTCGATTCTATATATCATACCAATAAACAGTTCATAAAACAGATTTCGCTTCTTGAAATAAAATGTCGACTCAATTGTTCGTTTCGATTGTCTTATCATACAAGAAAACATCGATGCTCTTAAAAATCGGTCTAGGTGTTACACGACTTCAATATAGATCTTAACACTCAGCTCATCAATTTAGGTTACGTCTAGACCAGCTTATGTGATAGATTCAAAGTACTAAAGATACTTATGCATATTCACATTGAGATACATTGTTTCAATCATTTACTAAGTGTACTGTAATAAACAATCTTGGAAACTCGTAGTTTAATTAGATCTATAATGTCAGAATTATAATAGCTAGCTCATACCTTTTTCGGCTAAATGCCTAAATCACCTAGTAATTACCAATGACTGTGTATACTCCTGATCTATAAGAATATTTAGGAATGATGATTCTAACTTACGAGAAAGTGGGTGAGACAGGGGAGACGATAACACTGACGTTGAGCTCGCCGGTCGAACCGGGCGGTCCAAAAGCAACAACCGGTTCATTGACGTTTTTCCGGCGACTGTTTCTTGGCGGAGGAAGGTCTAGCGAAATCTCCCGTTCTGATTTCTCCGCCGCTCTATACAAGAGCGTCTGGTCTCCAACCCACGTAGCCGGATATATAAATTCTATGATTATGCAATAACAATTATAAATTTACACTTGTAGGTCAGTAATTGAAATACCAAATTCTTATTTATAAAACTGACAATTATTGATTCATCTTCAAGAGAAATTCAAAATAAGGAAAATGTGTGAGAGAGAGGACTTACTAACCGAATCCTTCAACCGTGTCGATACATCTGCTATAACCTCCGATCGGATAGACGACGTCGAGTTTCAGATTCCGGCCGAATTCCGGTGACAAACCGAGTATCAAACTCGTGATTCCTCCGAAATTCGCTCCGACCGCAAGGACAGAGGACGATCCTACACCCAGAAGAAGCCGCCGGTTGAATTTCTCAGCCAGCGGAGAAAACTCGTCGGCCGGGGTAGGTTTCCGGTCACCGGAGGATTGTTGAGCGATCAAAACGTTGGAGTGTTTTGCATTTTTGGGTGATGAGTGTAGAGAGAACTGAAGTTTCAGAGACATTTCTCGTCTATTCTTAAGTGAGGTCATCGAGTGTTGCCGTCGACTCTCTTATCACCTGCAGAGCTAGTAATTAAACGACAGCGTTTTTATTTTCCATAACAAACGATGACGTTTAGATTCAGAGACCAAACGACGACGTTTGTTTTCAAAACTGCACGACGACGTTTAAAGAAGTGAATCCTTCTCGCTAAAAAAAATTAAGAACTATATTTATTTATAGACGCTTAACCAACAAAGAAGGGTTAACTAAAAAACGTTCAATTTGGTGATATATATAACATAGATTTAAAATATGTTAACTCTTTTTGAGTTTTTCTTACATGTACCACGCTACAATTTTCTTTACATTGAAATTAATCAAACAATACATGGATGTAGTATAAAAATCAACCTTTATATTTTTTTGAAAAAGAGAAAATCAACCTTTATGTAACGAATATTTCAGATAAACCCTAAAGATTGGCAAAAGAGAGTTGGATTTCTTCTAGCGTTAATCCTTGAGTCTCTGGCACCACGCACCATGTGAATACTATTGCTACTCCACAGATTAGAGCGGATATAACAAAAGTCCCTGCAAGGTAATTTCATTACCGGTTAAGCATTTTAGTCTAATTACTTCATTTCTAATATCTAAATCGATTCAGTATACTCAAAAGTATGTAGTTTAGGTTACGTACCGGTTGGGCTCCAGACGAACATAAAATTGAAACAATAGTTGGCGATGAAACCAGTGAACCAATTGGCTATGGTCACTAAACTCCCAGCTAACACCTTTATATCCATTGGAAATATCTGCCAAAAAAAAAATATATATATATATATATATATTTAAATAAAAATATGGTAATTTGGATAAAATTAATATAATGAACTAAACCAAAAAACAAAAACAAAATGTATACCTCAGACATTATAATCCATGGCAACGCTCCCATTCCAAATGCGAACATCATCGTGAATGACTGTTTGGATTAGAAATTGTATATATTCACATTTTAACAAATTAACAATAATCAATATAGACATATATGTGTATATAATATCATTTGAATTGTTGTGAGATTTTTTTGCGCCATTTGATCAAATAGGGTTGCCTAATTCGGTTTACTTTAATTCAGATAATAAGAATAAGAAAAAAAAAAAAACAGAATAACACTTTCATTCGAAGAAAAAAAAAAGCAATGCGAGTAAGTATAATTTGATAGAATACCAATTAGATGACTCTATTTTATTTTTTAGTAAACTATAAGATACAGTTTGATAGAATATACCAATTATAAACTATACCAAAAATCAAATTGTGCAGAACTTACCAATATTCCGATGAAAGTGAAAATTGGAGTAATTTTTTCATTCCCAGGGACATCTTTAACTCCAAAAGCTATCGCCAATGTGATACTGCTTAAACATAACCCAAATGCTGAAGTCTGCAAATTCGATCCATTAAATCTATGTTTTATAAAATTGCTAAAAAAAAAAATCGACTGCGTAGCCATTTATGATTTCTTGAGCCTAAGCGAGACTATTTGGAAAGCATCGTTTACCACAACGGTGCTATAAGATTTCTTAACCTTGTTTCACTTGTGTATGAGGTTTTGTCATCCACTATGCGGATTATACTTATGGGCTATTTTCTTTAGATATAAATATCTAAAATCTAATATATGAACAATATTGAGCAATTAATGGGCGTCTACAAATATAGACACTTTCATCTGCAGTCTCTAAGCATCCAGTTAATTAACGACTAATGATCGATTAACAAAACAAAGCTATATTGAACCCAAAAAGAAATCAAAAAATTCTAACCATAAGAAGTGGTCGCCTTCCCCATCGATCCACGAGGATTAAACCCATTAAAGATTTTGGTACCTATGCATGATCATTGATAAGATACTGGGGTTACGTGTGACAATTTACAATTAATGACGCAATCAGTGTAAATATGGGTATATATAGGGGTCAAAGTGCAATTAAAATATAAAACCCGATTTAGTATTTATACTTACGACGATAAGAGACAACACCGTCATCCCAATTCGAGCAGGAAACCCTGGAAAATAAAAGTGTTGATTTAATTATTTTCTAACTTAATATAAAAAAAATTACATAATAATGGAAATAGGAAATAATATCTGAGAACATTATCGATTATATATTTTTTTTTTCCTTTTTGAGAAAGTTATCGATGATAATTTTACCGCCAAGTTTAAATAGAGTGCTTCCGTAAGAACTTATTCCTGCAATTCCACATAACTGTTGCAGAAGCATCAAACCTATGCCGATCTAAACATAATTAACCGAAGCCAAAAAAAAAAAATTAGATAATTTTTTATCGAGGTTCAAATATACTTTTGAATAAATGAAAACTATTTTATCTTACTGTAAGTTGATGAGCATATCTCTTTCTGAAAAGACTACGAATGCCGAAATTCGAATTTTGCTTGGAAACTTCTACCGAAATCTACAAGATTTTGAAAAAAGTGGGAACTTTACACGAAAATAAAATAAAACTTTGATGTGGATGAATAATCAATAAGTGATTCTAAAAATATGTTAAACATCTGTTTTTGGGAATGATTTATATGTATGGATACCTTGATTTCGCGAGATTCGAGCACAATATCGTATTTTTTCCCTCTTAACTTTTGCAAAACAACCTCACATTCTTTATCACGGCCTTTTTTCGCCTGTAAAAAAACATGTTCAGTATAATATACAATATATATGTATATATATATATATATATTTATTAAGTAGCATATATTTAATTTATATGACTAACCAGCCATCTTGGAGACTCAGGTATGAAGAACAAACCAATAACTTGTATCCCACATGGAATAATACCTGGTTGGAAATGAATTTTTGTTAAATAAACTATTGTGATAAAATAATTAATTTGGAGAAATGAAACTCGAAGAGATGGGCATAAATCACCAATTAAGGCTAGAGTTCTCCATGACAAGACATTTCCAAAGTAATACGCGATTGCAACTCCACAGTTTTGCAACAACTGAAAAGTATTGATTTTGAAATTATAATTCAAATCTTATGTATGAATGATTATATCTAAACTTGGAGCTTAAATTTGTAGGTCACCTGATTGCTAAATGTAAAAGCGCCTCTTACGTGCTTGGGTGTTATCTCTGCAACATATACAGGAACCTATAAAAAAAGCCAATTATAAGTAAACTAGGAATATTTAGTGGTTAGGGCTAGATATTCTTTATCGGGATCATCACACAGATGAAAAAAAGTTTTACCACGTAGCTAACGAGACCAACTCCAATTCCCACAAAAAATCGTCCCAAATCGAGCCAAATAATGTTCTGTAGCCAAATAAATGAGCGGTAATAAATATATATATTTTTATTAAATTTACAATTAAAGTAAAAATATTAGATGGGTTATGAGTTATATGACTTATGAGGAAACCTTGGCTAGTGAAATTGCAAGCCAACCAGTTATGCAGAATATATCAGCGAGCCACAACGCCTAAGAAAATTTGAGAAAAGAAACCACAAGGGTTTAATGTTTACGTTACAATAGTTAGGGGCATATAATAAAAATAAGAGATATAAGGGTGATTTGTAGAATAAGAGATACTTAACCATTTTATTACCGAAGGCAGAAGCAGCTTTGGCGCTGAATATTGCACCGATCATTCCTCCAAACGTCGCGAGCGAACCAAACAGCGAAAACTGTATGTTTTCAAAACTTATAGAGTAGTTAATGGCTTAAAAACAATTTTTTTTTAACCATTTTAATACCCAATATTTTTTTCATGTAATTTTATCAAAATATATTTTTTCCTTTTTTTGTTTTTTTTACTAAATAAATATATGAAACATGGACTTACTTGTGCGAGAGAAAGATCCAAGTCTGCCATAATGGAGGACATTGTATCTGCAGTATAACCCGCCTGCATGTGTCCCAAAAATGATAGAAATAATTAGATTAAATACATGAACTAATAATAAGATAAAAACACTCGTGACTATTTTCATTTGCAAACCACCATAACGAGTTCATTTGTATGTTGATTTCCAGAAAGAAAAAAAAGTCAATATTGGGGTACTTCTCAAAAGGTGAAGTTACAATCTTTTCGATCGTTATATAAAAATCGTGCAACAAACAGTAAACCTGGTTTCACAGTATATGATTAATAAGGTTTTGATTGATAAATTTTGCCGTTATGATAAAAATTCTTTCAATCTCAAAGATTATTAATAAGACGACAAGAGTTGGCAACCCAACGTAACGGCAGAAGATAACAACATGAAATCAAAGATAATAATTTTTTAATCTTTCATAAGACCTGCCAAAATGTTCGACCGGCCCTACTACTCTATAACCATACCTTACCTCAACATATCTTTACTTTTACTGTCCTCTAACCACACCAACAGTCAAAAAAATGATACCACGCCGCTAAAACTTTAAGAACTTGTGTATATTAAACTGAAAGTGGATATATAAATGTATATGTAGAGAGAGAGAGAGAGAGATGGGAACATACGGCAACGCCAAAGGTGAAGGAGGCGGAGACAATGATGAAAGTGGAGAAGACGAGAAGCAGAGTTATATTTGGAGTCTCTTCCCTATTTACCAATAATAATCCTTTCTCCATATTATTTTCTCCCTCCAATTTCTTCACTCAAAAACCCTTCGAACAAGAACAGGAGAGATTGGGAAAGAAAAAAAAAAAGAGCAAGAAAGAAAATTTCGTTGAGAGGAAGGTGTTCTCCTCTTCTCTCTATTGATATAGACTAGCTAGCCTAGTATTGGTTAACCACCCAGATGGAAAAATATCATGCTATATTGTGATGTAGATGTATTAACCTTATATTGTGACTAGGTTCATGTTCATTGTTTGTATTAACCAATAACCAGCATACGGTTTGTTACAATTTGGGTATTTGCTGGTTTAAGACTCTGGTTTGCTTTGGGGAATATACCATTTTTTTTTTTCTTTGGAATAATGTTGCCTCATAATAGACCGTTGCCCTAAGGCATCAAAATTGCCGTTTCGTTGTTTGAGTTTATGGACCATAAGACGAGAAAACATCAACTTGAGAGACCGTAGAAGTGGAATAGATAAAAGGTAAGAGTTTCGTGAAGGAGAATATAAAGTAAGAGAAGTGCCAACAAGTCACTTAATCTTATAGTTTTAGATACTCACGAAACAAGTATATATGTGGCTCTTAATTAATCGGAGTCTTGAATTAAATATATATCATTTATTACGTCGAAATGCCACGTGTTCAATGTGCTATATGGCCATATTATATAGTTATGGTTGACTTTTTTATAACAATATTCAAAGACGGGAGATTAAGGGATTAGGCACGTTGGTGTTAGTGGATTTTGTCCTAAACTAGTCGCAATAAGTCAGCTTCAGGCTTCAGCTTTAAGTATCTCCAGCTCTTTAATTCTTTAAGCGCACACAAAACCCACACTTTTTTTCCCCCGCAGCTCTCGGATCTCTAATTTCAAATAGCGTTTTTAACTTTGAGATTGAAAACCAAACTCATGAAATCTCTTCGACTTGTCCTGGAGAAACCAGAGAGGAAAGGTTTCCATCAAAACATCCAGGAATCTCTCTTCTTATCTGGTAATAATGTTTTTCTTCACCCATCACTTTTTTTCCATATTCTTTCTATGTTCTTAGATAGAAATCTGGCCTTAGCTCCGTGGGGTTTTCTCTGTTTGATTCCCGAGAAAATAAAGGAAAATCGATGTAGTTAGAGCTAGATAGATTCACACTTTACTCTGTTTTCTCAGGTCAAGATTAGAACCAACCACTGAAAGAAATTAGCTTTTTTTTGGTTAAGAAGAAGAAATGGGGAGAACATGTTTGCCGAAATGGCGATTAGGAAGATTAATGGCAGGATTACAAGTGATCTTAGGGTTACTAGTGATCACTGTGAGCCTCTCATGTCTCTATAGATTCCATTCCGCGGGATACTTCTTGCACAACGAAGACATTTGCCGCAATATCTACACTATCAAAGAAGTCAACAACGAAGGATTCGACCTAAAGGCGCTGCACGATCGCGTTGATGAAGTCCTCGAAAAGATGGATAACTTGTATGAGAAGCTAGAGAAGACGGTAAAAGAGATGGAGAAGAGCAAAGACGGAAGCAAAAAAGAGATTAAGAAGTTTCTTGAAGACGAAGTGATGAAGCCATTTTATTATGCTCATATCGGGTTAAGGCAAATCCGGTTACCAAAACCCGGAGGAATCAGAAACTCGACGGAAAAGGAAGAGCCTTTGATCAATAAGTTTCTCATTGAGGAGATAAGGAAGTACATTACTCCAAAGGAGAACCGGGTTGGGAAGATAAACATGTTTGGAACAGAGAGAGTGTACAACACAATTGGTCATGCCTGTGTGTTGATGAAGATGGAGCTAGAGAAGTATATGGATTATGATGTTGGAGCGTATTGCGATGATGATTGGAATTTAGCACAGAAGCTCATAGTTAATGGGTGTGACCCGTTGCCTAGAAGACGATGCTTAACAAGAGCATCAATGACTTACCAGAAACCTTATCCGATCAACGAGTCATTGTGGAAGCTTCCTGATGATAAAAATGTAAGATGGGGAAACTACCAATGCAGGAATTTCGCGTGTTTGTCGAGTAAAAACCCGAAAAGGGGTTACACGAAATGCAGCGGATGTTTTGAAATGGAGAAAGAGAATGGTAAATGGGTCAAGAACACTACTTTGTTGGTTGATTTCATGATTGATGATGTTTTGAGAGTGAAGCCAGGTGAGATTAGGATTGGATTGGATATTGGTGTTGGGACAGGGACATTTGCAGCAAGAATGAGAGAGAAGAATGTGACTATTGTCACTACTGCTTTGAATCTGGGAGCTCCTTTCAGTGAGATGATTGCTTTGAGAGGTTTGATCCCTCTGTACATCTCTTTGAACCAGAGGCTACCGTTCTTCGACAATACTATGGATATGATTCATACTGCTGGGTTAATGGACGGTTGGATCGATCTTCTTCTGATGGATTTCGTGTTATATGATTGGGATCGAGTACTGAGACCAGGTGGGTTACTGTGGATTGATAGATTCTTCTGTAAAAAGAAGGATCTTGATGACTATATGTACATGTTCCTGCAGTTTAGGTACAAGAAACACAAGTGGGCTATTTCTCCTAAATCAACGGATGAGGTTTATCTCTCTGCATTGCTTGAGAAACCTCCTCGTGCAATCTAAAGAAACTAATATAAAGTTTAAACTTGTATCTTTGTAATTGACATTTCTTACTCATTTGATTGTCTAATCTTCGTTTTAATTTGAATACAATTAGAGATTTTCAGCTGTGTTTCACTTTACTAGTTTAGGATTTTCTTGCTCGGTAACTAAATTAAAAAGACTATTTATATCTGACCTTAGAAGTGGCCAAAAAGAAAAAGAATGGCATTTTAGCGATTTCAAAAGGACATTGATAGAGAATTATATTAAAAATAAAAAAAAAAACCATAAACATCAGCTCAAATTACAGAACCAATTGTTAACTATCAAAAGACCCTAAATTAGCTACAAGCTTCTTCAGTAACTAAAATACCTCTGTTCAAGCTGTTATCGTGAATCCCTGAACTTATAACTCCATTTTTTCAGGTGAAGATGTCATCATCTACTCTAGTTAAAAGGAGTCTGGACTTACCTAAAGGAGATTCAACAAAAACCAACCCAAATGAGTTAGCTTTTTAAGTTGGTACTAGAGCCAGGATCTGAGTCTTGATCCGTCCCATGCATGTTTGGATTTCTCTGTAGATCGGTAGGTTCTGAGGGCATCGAGGCTGCAAGCTTGTGACTGCTGCGTCTATAAGCTGTGCCACATCAGCTGGAGGGTACTGTCTCTCCGTGCACATCTGCAAGCCACGAGATAGGAAAGTTCAATGTATTCCTATGAAGAAGCAGTTTGATTCAGGTTCATGATGAATCATGAATCCCGTGCTATCTAAGCATTTGGCACACAAGGACCAAAGCAAAGATTTAAGAACTTCCAGAGGCTAATTTCAATGCCCAGGAAAGAATGAGGTTACTAAGCGAACTGTATTTTGGTTTAGTACCAAACACAAGTCAAAACTTTGTTTATAGATTCATATAGGCTTTCAGATGATCTCATTGAGTATGCAATCCTTCCAAGCAATTTCCTGATTACCTGAATCATGAGCCAAGTGGCAACACAGGAGGTGATTAGCTCAGAGGGCATCTGAGCCTCGCTTTTCTCTGAACCATCTTGTGAGATGAAATCGTTGTTAGCCATAGGCTCTGATGCGTCTAAAGGAGATGAGTTGTGATGACGCTCTATGCTGCCATTTGCATGCTCGTGATGTTTGACCATAGAGCCGCGTAATGGCTGATGTTTGCCGATCAAGTCTAAGGCTTCTTGGATCATTTTGCTCGCATCTTCTCCTTCCTTCACAGATGATGCAGCCTAGAACCATAGAGTGACTACATCTTAGCAAAACATATGTATGTTGCAAGAGAATATAGGAAAGCGGCTGACTCGATACCTTAATAGCTGCATCCACCATTGCTTGCGCTCTTGTCGTTGAACCCTTGACAATTTCTAGCATCTCTGGCTCCATTTCCTGTCACACAGCACAATTCAAGTTAATCAGAAGGTAGAGTTTCCGTAGGCAATCACTGGTCCATTTATTTTGATCTCATTCAGTTTCTAAACACACAATATCTACCATATGAACAATAAGCATCGTGTTCATTACCTTTTCATCTAAAGCATGCTGTAGGGCAAGTGCTCGTTGAATCTCAGCTTCTCTTGCTTTGCTATAACTTATGATATATGACTGGTTAATTTGATATGGACTACTAGTGTTGGTTGATACTTTACCATGCAGAATGGGAGCAATCATATCACCCTGTAGAAAATTAATTGGTTAGGCATAAAATTTACAGAACATGTACGGAAAGATCTAAGAAGGTTAAAGGCTATGCCAGAACTAGTCAAATCCATTTTCCCTACCTGATTAAGAGGAGGATTCATGGAAAAGCCGACATTTTCAAGTCCGCATGGAGGGAATATAACAGACACACCAAGGTTTGAATTCCCGCTTAGCTGTGCCTCTTTCTTCATGGACAAGCATTTATCAATTTGCCTCCTTAGACCCTCTGGCATGTATTCCAATGGATTTGAAGGCATGCAATCAATGTCCTGTCGAAAAAGGAGCCGATCAAACGACTGGGACCTTATTATCTATAAATCATAAAAGAATGAATGGGAACTTGTATAGTATTTAAATTACCATAACTAACTCAACGCCCAAGTCATCGAACAAGACGTTGCATTTGTTATGGTCAACAGTGAGAATTTTCCCATCATGAATCTCTCGTGTTTTGGGATGGATGGCAATGACTCTATTCCCAACTGATAATGGCCGAGCCAAATCTGTAGGAAGCCCTTCCCTAGCACCTGTTCGAAGCTCTGTATAATGTTTTCTCACAGATTCACGGTACTGTTTGAGTTTCTCCCGCTCTTCCTGCAAAAATCTCTCAGAGAATCTTCGGGGTCTACCAAGAGAACTGCAAAGACAGAAAGAGCAACCTTTTTAAATCTACCTATATTATGTGGGAGCATTTCCAATAACATAACTTGAACAAACCTTTTAATGACACTCCATTCAAGACGAGTAAGTCTTGGAATGTGACCAAGTCCCACGTGATTTAGGTAATCGACAAACTCCATCTTTGCAAACCAGGGATGGTCAATAGCACTATAAAACCATTCAAATATGCACCTTCGACGTGCCAAGGGATACGACAGAGAAGTAGAAAGCTTATCCTGAAATTGGAATAAACAAATATATGAACCAGATTTTGAATATGCAATAAGAGAAGTGAAGTTAGAAGCTCCACCTTTAATAACAACTCCTGTTCTGAAAGAGATCTGGAACTACGCGAAGCTTTAAGAATGATTTCAGAAGATTTAGCCCTTTCTTGTAAGCTTTTCTTGAGACTCATCTTACGCCTGCTTGGAGGGTTCTGCGGTAAACTGGCTGGACCCAACTCAGAAACTTGTTTAGTTGACACTACCACATCCATCACAGATCTTTTCTTTTCGCTCATTGTAGTAAATTCCTCCAACGCCTTAACAGTTTTCAACTGTTTTGACAGAGGGGGAACTTGACCAGCGCGTTTTGTTCTAATGAAAGACTTCATATTATGCTCTTCTTGAGCCAATTCCTGCAACACAATATAAACCAAATTATACGAGGTAAGATTTTCTTCAGAAGCACAAATTTGAATACTCGATATGCATTTTTAGTAGAGATCTTTGTCAAGGATCTCGAACTTGCTTCAAAGGATAGTAATCACAGCTCACAGAGTCCAACTACGTTTAAAATTTAATGTAAAAATGAAGCAATATAGGAGCCAAGACGAGTTTCAGCTAATTCAACATACGGGGTTCAACTAATCAACATACATAGAGAATACCTTCTTGTTTATGGATTTTTTCTGACTAGAATCTGTTGGAGCTTCATCCCCTAGCACCTGAAAATTAAACACAATTCGAATATAGTTATAAAAAAAATGCCTGGAAGAGAGTGCGTAGAAAAGTAAGAGAACTATCTTGCTAACCTTTGGTTTACGTTTTCTTCTTAAACTGCCACTAATAGGTTGCGGTTGTAGCTTCCCTGTGGGAACAGCATTACAATCAGTGGATGCCTGCCTTGAAGATTTTGGTTTTCTATTGTTAGCATTCTCAATAACAGAAATTGCTTGAAGGAGACTATCATCTGGTTCTGAATTTGCTTTTTCCCCATGACTGCTTGTGGATGTAGATTCCGGTGAGCTAGATTTCTCGTCCATGTCATTTTCTGTTCTTTCTTCCTTCAACTGAGCAGATGATTCTGGACCCAACGCGATATAGTAAAAATTAATAAATCATTACAGACATGTACCCTAATGCACATAGTGAAAAGCTGCAGAATTAAACTAATGGCAGGCTCTTCTTTATAACCCAATCTACATACTCAATGAGAGATTCTAGGAAAACATAAGTTTCAAGTATATTCAGGCGCCATGGTTTAAGTTACAAGCAAAACCACACAAAGCTCACCTGATTCCATCAATGCTGCCGGAAGCATTGAAGCTGACAATTCAGCCAATGCTTGCAGAGCATCAAATTCATCTACACAGGAAAAGACAGGCAATAAGTTCCAGATTCCCATATTTTCAGCAGAAGATGAAGATACTTAGCTTAAATAGACAATGCAGAATAGATGGTAAAGCTTGTAAACGAAAATATGTTAGAGCCTATAAGAGATGATAAATATTCTAACTTTCCTGACAGAAAGCGGTAGCATTTGAACATATCATTGGAAATTGTAATCAGGCCTCAAGTTAAATTTTTCTACCTCCGGAAGTAAGTTTGTTATCTCTTTTCTTTGGGCTGCGCGGTGAATACTTCCCTCTTGAAGCTTCAACATCTGCCTTTCGTCTCTGTGATTTAATTCTGAGCCCCTCAGTAGCACTGCATGCTTCTCCATTGTCATCAGAATAATTACCCTCTGTTTCTTCGACTTTCACTTTTTTCTTGTAGAACCTTTTCCCCTTCCGCGGAACCTCCATTTCGCCAACCCCTTCCATATCCATCAACAACGCGGCATCTCTATCAGATTTACTTCCCACCCACTCCTCAGGCATGGAGCTGTCGCGGTGCTTAGATTGAGCTTTTCTCATTCGCGACTGGTCAAAGCACAAAATTGAATAGTGTTCTTCAGTAAATCAACATTACGCAGAAAATAAATAAAAAGGTAACCGCTTAAAATTTCTAGAGCTCGAGAGTTACCATTTTCCCCCAGCTCTTTATTGGCGAGCTATCGCTGAGTTCTGTTCTTCGATTTGGGGTTTCAGAAACTTTTGGAGACCCTCCCCTTCTCGATGCGTCCGTTAATGCTAATGCTAAAAAATGTGCAACATCATCATTGGCATCGAGTTGCTTTCTGGCTCTTTTAATTGGTGGAGTAGAGCCTTCTCTATCATCCCTCATGTGTGAAGTTTGTACAGGAAACCGAGGTGTACGTTTGCCAGTGGCATGTCGTCGAGTTCCTACATGAATTAAGAATCAAATTTACACATTCTTGGACGAATTGGTTTACAGATACTAGACAATGTAGACACTTTACCATTAGCTCGTGCTTGCTTCAAAAACGTGAGACATCCATCTGCTGAAGCAATTGAATGTTGTATATCAACTTCCTCTCGAGAATCACTAAGCTGAGGTTTTGCACGTTTGCGCTTTTGCTGTTTTTTCGGTAATTCTGAAGCATCATGGCCTTCTCCTTCACTGCCACTCCCTTCCTAGAAGAAATACCATAAGAATGGGATACAAACCAGTCCACATAACTTTATCAAAATATACAAACTGACCCAAAAGATTGGCCACATAGGGTAACACAAAACTCAAAGTTTCATAATGTCAAACGGTTTTACTGTCTATTCCTGTTAATAATTAAAGGTTTTTTCACCATCCACCCACATTTTCAACTGCGAAATTTCATTTTCTCATCTACTGGCAGGTCACTTCACAGAATGTCATTGGTGTGCCAGCCGTAGCTAAAAAGAATTCTCACCATGACACTGTAATGATCGGTCATCATAGCAATAAGGCCAGCTACAGAGGCAGTTCCCTCCGGAAGAGATAAATATGCCTGGAAGAACAAGCAAATCTTATGAATGCAAAGTTATGTAGGTTTTACAAGATTCAGGTTAAAGCCTGGAAAAGAAACTTGGCACATCGAATACTAGTTAAAACTAAAATACAACATGTCTTAACTCGTACCCGATTCATATTAAAAAGGGCTTCCACCATGTCAACAGACCTGCTATTCCGAATTGCAGCAGCCAGCTGGACAAAAATGGTGTTCAGAACTCTGATGCCATAAAAAGTCACATAAACGAATGTGAGTGAAACAGTGATTTACCTTTCTCCAGTCCTGCCCGTGCTTCCGGTAGGCGTCATAGAAACGCTCAAGCTCTACTCTACTCCACTGAGGTCCCAGCTTGTCAGACAATTTCTTCTTCTAGGATGAGCCAAAGCATAGTTAATACATCTGAGTAACATCGTCATTCAACTTTCAAGAAAAGAAGGCCGATTACTCACACGCTGCTTATTTTTTCTCGAGTTCCCAACATCTTTTCCTGGGGAAGTTTCATTGGTGAAACGCTTGTTCACACTCCTCGACTTCCTAACCGGTGCCATTTGCAGGTTTCTATGCCCAAGTATTTCAAATAGTTAGAAACGAAAATGCAATTGTAAAAAAAAGTAACTTTAAACCATCGATATGGACAAGATACGACACTAAATTGATGATCAAATTTGGCTTCCTCTAAAGCGTGGACAAATTCCAAATTACAATTTTACCAGAGGAAAAAAAAATGAAGTTCGATTGGAAGAGAATTCAAAACTTTACTCAAAAACAACTATAACCCATTCTTGGATCAGACAAAAGGCACTGTTTGGGAAGATAAATATCAGCAGTATCGAGAAGGGGAAAACAACGAAAATAAGAATCAGATTTAACTTTGGGTATTCAAAAACCTAAAAGTACTCGAAAAACCCAAATTCAGGAATCAACATTCATTGCGACGAAACACGTAAATCATTCACAAAGGAACAAAACTCAGGAGTCCCAGCTAAATTGTTTAAAAATTTAAACAGAAACACAAAATCGAGTCGAAACTCCCATCGCCTCACCTGAATCATAAATAAAACGCAGACTTCACAAATCTGAAACCGATTCCCTTGAAATTTTTTGAAAAAAGCTTCAATCGAGTGAACTTTAAAAAAAATCCCAAAAAACCCAGTTGAGAAAAAACGGAACTAGATTGAAAACCACGCCGCTTTAAAACGAAGAGCTAAGACAGAAGTGTAGAGAATACTAAAATGTTTCCTGGGAAAATTTGACAGTCGAACAAAGAAAATTCAAAGGGAAAAAGGAAAAACCCTTATAAAACCCTAATCGAAACAGATCCACAGACGATTTACCCACCAATTACGTGGCTTGAAGAGGGAGTAGAACCACATAGAAAGCGAAACGCAGGTTTGGGTCGGAGGAGAGAGAAAGCACGAG
Organism: Kernera saxatilis; assembly: GCA_900406395.1. Classification (NCBI taxonomy): domain Eukaryota; kingdom Viridiplantae; phylum Streptophyta; class Magnoliopsida; order Brassicales; family Brassicaceae; genus Kernera; species Kernera saxatilis. The sequence goes on from OVAY01000001.1 coordinate 26,960, forward strand.
CCCTTTTCTTTGAAAATGAGAGATCGATAAGAAATTTGAAAGAAGGTTTTAGAGAGAGAAGGTATTGAAAAAGAAAAAAGCAAAAATAAAAGATAGAGAGGAGAGAGAGAGAGAATTAGGAAATGAAAATGAGAAAGGTGTTGCCGCGAAACTTGAATAGAAAGGACGACTTCACCCAATCAGTTTTCCCGATTTGTCATTTTTTCCTATTTTCTCTATTTATTTCTTCCTTTATTTTCTCACTCTGAATATCAGATGCTACTGCATGTGCGATCGTGAACGTCCACGTGGATTAAAAGGATTTATACACCGTTAGATCATAGATGCTTTGGTTTCCCTTGTAGCAGAGGATCATATTTGAAAAATAGGGGAATTATAAAACCGAAAAATAAAATAATGGGGAAAAACAATTTTGTTGATGATATCATAACTTAAAAGATAATCATAACTTGGTTAGATTATCAATATATATCTTTTAGTAATTTGATGGGAACTAATATCTCGCTGTCTTGTTCAAATATCAAATCTTGTTGTATTCAACCCAGTCCACAATCACATATTATGATTTCCGATACATTTCAGCTAGATCAATAGGCTTTCGGTATTTCCATTCAATTAGCATTTAGATTATATCATATTCACTAAAAAAATTAGTTAGCTTTAACTACAATAATAATTTTGATAATCCATGATGCAATTATGTGTAGAAATCAAATTCCGTATCACTTGGTGCTCCAAAGTTGAAACTTGAAATATAGAGTGCAATGTGAGAATTAGAAAACAAGACTTTACTATCGGCTGAATCGGACTACATCTGATTCTACCTGGTCCAAAAAAAGCCCAAATCATAATTCAAGACATATAGGCCCAAATCATAATTCAAGACATATTGGCCCATATTCCATATTCATAAGTTGAGATTCGAGAGGCGGTTTCATGGCCCAAAAAGGGACACGGCGACGGCCAAGATTTTATTTAATTTTCAGTTGAAACAAGTCCGGATAGTTTTGTGCGTTGCAGTGAAATTGTAGCGTTAAAACTTCAGTAATCTTTGATAATTAGTTATGGTAGTTTTTAAAGGAGAAAGCAAAATGTGAATAATTGTTTGATTGTTTCGGTGAACCAATACCACGTGGGACATAGTTTTAAAGGCAAAATTGTTCTTCGTTCATGGACAACCCTAAACTCTATAGTCTCGAAAAAATCTGTCGAGCACCACAAGAATTCGAGGATTTGTCGGAGCCAAAAGAACAAGTGATTAACTGGATAGCATAGCCTATGGACCTGGTGTCTTCAGCGGAATGGTGATTGGACATATCTTTGCTTCACACAAACATGAGTGGTTCACGGGAAATTTTGGTCGAAACAAACCAATAGGAGTTGTCACTCGGAAGTGTTCGTTGAATACCATTTTTGTAGTCTCTCTTAAGTGTATGTAATGAATTTGTTAGGTGTGTGTTCTCCGATTGTAATTTTGTATTTAATGGTTTTGACTAAACGTCTTTGGTGGTATTTTTGGCTTGAAATTGCATTCAGACACTTCTCCCTACTCAAATCACAACCTGTGACAGTAGGAATGTTTTGTAATAACATGGGGTCTGTTTTGTAATTTTAACTATTGATACTCACATATACCCCTATCCACTTGCTTTTAGAATCTTCTTCTCGTATTCTTCTGCCATCGCCGGCGATGATTCCTCTAACCCTCTCGTCACCGTCTCTGAGTCGGGTCGTTTTCTTCACCTCTCGTTACTCTCACGCTCCATTTCTCCGCAGTTTTAAATCGCTCCCTTTGTTCCACCGGAAACTACCGTACAACCATCTCGTCGGCGTAAGGTGTCATGCTACTAGCAGTGGTTCTTCCTCCTTCACCGCAAAGTCTTCCAAAGAGATTCGGAGGGCTCGAACCGAACTAATTGTGGACGAGAAGCTTCGGGCGCTCAGGCAACAGTTCTCCGAGCCGAGTGTTGGAATCGATGCTTATATCATACCTTCACAGGATGCCCATCAGGTTTTTCCTTTGAACCTCTTCTCACATTTATTGCTGTAAGTTAGTGTTAACGATGTTACTTTGATGGTGCTAAGTGGATGTTTTACATTGGGATGTGAATACAAATTAAATGGGAAATTTTGGTAGATTGCAGACTAAGTTTCTTGCTGCCTATGCGTTACAGTTTGCATCTTTCAATGATTGTTTCTAGTTGATGAATTTTCTTTGGAATTCTTGAAATTAGCTAGCTCATGTTTTCAGGAACATATGAATAATGTGTTGTTCTTTTGCGGTGGTGGCCAAGAATCTTTGGTTATTTTTTAGATGTCTCGGTGAAGTTCACATTAGGAGCTTAAGTTCTCGAATTTATATTCTGCTACTAAATGGAACCATAAAGTGCCTGGATGTTTCATGGCTTGAGTGTGATTTTTCTTCATATTGGTACTAGAGCGAGTTCATCGCAGAATGCTATGCGAGGAGGGCTTATGTATCGGGATTTACCGGAAGTGCTGGCACTGCTGTTGTGACCAAGGATAAGGCAGCTCTATGGACAGATGGCCGCTATTTTCTTCAGGTTTTGATCATATTCATACTTTTGGAATTTTGATTTGACATCTTAAACATACAATTGAAAGGACAATGTTTCTTATCCACATTCGCTGCAATTATTGTTTAAAGGCGGAGAAGCAATTAAGCTCTAGTTGGATTCTCATGCGTGCTGGTAATCCTGGAGTCCCTACGGCAAGTGAATGGGTAGCTGATGTTTTGGCTCCTGGCGGAAGAGTCGGTATTGATCCTGTACGCTACTGTCAAACCTTCTAAATTGTGTCCTTTGTATTTATCTGGTCTTGAATCAAGAAAGCTTCAATATACACATTTGGGAAAGACATTTTTTCCCTTGCATCCTTATTTTCTTATGAACTTACATAGAGCTTTTGATAAGTCTAAGCCATTGAATCTAGAGAACATAACTTCTGTGTATGAGGCAAATGATATAGGTTTCTGTCATACTTGTCCAAAGCAGTCTGGTGATTGTAGTTTGTAATTTTTATTTACAATACTTTGGAATTCATGAAGGGAGCAGTTCCTTTTTTCTGCCGATGCCGCTGAAGAATTGAAGGAGGCTATAGCAAAGAAGAATCATGAGTTGGTTTACCTGTACAATGTAAATCTTGTGGATGAAATATGGAAGGACTCAAGGCCAAAACCTCCAAGCAAACAAATAAGGATACATGACTTGAAGTATGCTGGTGTAGATGTGGCATCAAAATTGTCGTCTCTGAGAAATGAAATTATGGATGCCGGCGCATCTGCCATAGTGATATCCATGCTCGATGAGATTGCATGGGTGCTTAATCTGGTAATGCTCTATATCAACATCTTACCTCTGTCACTGTGATTGTTCAGTTATTCTTAACTTAGCTCCCAATGTATTGATGTTGTATTGTGCCTTTTCTGATTGCAGAGAGGGAGCGATGTTCCACATTCACCTGTTATGTACGCATATCTGATTGTAGAGGTTGACCAAGCCCAACTCTTTGTAGATAATTCTAAAGTAACGGCAGAGGTGAAAGATCATTTGAAAAACGCAGGGATTGAACTTAGACCTTATGAATCCATTCTTCCAGAAATAGATAGGTGAGAACTTGATTGTCCTTGTCCATTATAAGCTTCAGAAAAACAAAATTTCTTCCTGCTCTATTAAGCATTGTACTTTACCTCACTTTGAGTTTTCTCAGTCTGGCAGCGCGAGGAGCACAACTCTTGATGGATCCATCAACTCTCAATGTAGCTATCATTAGTACCTACAAATCTGCGTGTGAGAGATATTCGAGGAAGTTCGAAAGCGTAGAAAAATCTAAGACTAAGTTTACTGATGGTTCCAGCGGATACCCTACGAAACCCTCTGGCATTTACATGCAATCTCCTATTTCGTGGGCAAAGGCCATTAAAAATGATGCCGAGCTACAGGGGATGAAGAACTCTCACTTGAGGTAAAGAGACTTGTTACAGAATGGAACATCTCTAGCTCATTTGGGTTCTTTTGTACTTTCTAATGCACATCTCTAGCTCATTTGGTTTCTTTTCCTTTTGTTTGCTAAATGTCTTTGGCTGACCACTTATTTTATGCAGAGATGCTGCTGCTCTAGCTCATTTCTGGGCTTGGCTGGAAGAAGAAGTGCACAAGAATGCGAACCTAACAGAGGTAGATGTGGCTCATAGGCTCCTTGAATTCCGTTCAGTGCAAGATGGGTTTATGGATACGAGCTTCGATACAATAAGTGGTATGGTTATTCTCATCCTTGCTGCTGGATCTTGCTTCTCGAATATACAGTCAATATACATTCATCGAGTGATATGCATGCCTTTCCTCAAATTACTCCTGCAGGTTCCGGTGCAAATGGTGCTATTATACATTATAAACCAGAGCCAGAGAGCTGCAGTCGTGTAGACCCTCAAAAACTTTTCTTACTCGATAGTGGAGCTCAATATGTCGATGGAACAACAGATATCACCAGAACAGTACATTTTAGTGAACCTTCTGCCCGAGAAAAAGAATGTTTCACCCGAGTTTTGCAGGTGGGGGATTTGGCTCTTCTTTCCCCCATCTTTCTTGATGACCATTGATTCCCTATCTTGAACAAACAGAGCTGTGTGGGATGCTTTCGTCTGATCGGTTTTTTGGGTTGTAGGGTCATATAGCTCTTGATCAAGCCGTGTTCCCAGAAGGTACGCCTGGTTTTGTGTTGGATGGGTTTGCACGCTCTTCTCTATGGAAAATCGGACTTGATTACCGCCATGGTACTCTATCCTAACTTTTGACCTTTTTTCACAGAACAATTTTATTTTTGAAGGAACTCATGTTGATCTGATATTTTGTCTGCCTAATAGGGACAGGACACGGTGTAGGTGCTGCACTCAATGTGCATGAAGGTCCTCAAAGTATTAGCTTTCGGTATGGAAACATGACCCCTATTCAGAATGGCATGATAGTAAGCAATGAACCTGGATATTATGAAGACCATGCTTTTGGAATCAGAATTGAGGTACGACTTGGTCACCACCAGTCCACGATTTTTGTTATAAGATATTATCGGATTAGGTAACAATGATATGGTTTGCTTTTTTTTTGCAGAATCTCCTTCATGTGAGAGATGCTGAAACACCGAACCGCTTTGGTGGTGCTACGTACCTTGGATTCGAGAAGCTTACGTTCTTCCCCATTCAGGTACGGAGTGACCACTTATAAATCATTTCAGGTTTCTTTTAGCTTCTCGATTTTTTTTTCAATTTTACTTCACACACTTCTTGCTCACCAAACCATGCAGACAAAAATGGTTGATGTATCTTTGCTCTCTGTTGCTGAGATTGACTGGCTTAATAATTACCACGTGGAAGTCTGGGAAAAGGTTATTCCACAAAACTACTTTGACTTTCATAATTATCTTCTCCAAAAGGCAAGTAGATGAGTCTAAGCCACAAGGCATGCATGTGCCTTCAAAGCAAGAGGAAACATGGCTTTGCTTTTCTTCTTAGTGCAAATAGATCAAAGGTCGTAGATACAGCTGAAGTTGTCTGAACCGGGCTATGTTTCCTTGCAGGTTTCACCATTATTAGAAGGTCCTACTCAGCAATGGCTCTGGAACAACACACGTCCGTTAGCCAAACCATGATCGAACCCACCAAAAGTGTTATTCCCACCGGCAAGCTTAGACTTGATCCTTAAGGATTAGAACCAGAATCTGCTCCTTTTATTTGATCATGTGTGTAAATTACAAACATAAATGTGATATTTTTCTTATAATTTTACAAACAAAAATTCTAACTTTTAGTACTAATCTTCTTGAATTAACATAAGTACCGCTTCCAAAGGCTAAATTCAACACAAACTCTCTCTTGAGCTAAAATTGCACAACCTTCAACATTTTTTTTTTAATCGTACAATACATATTTAACTGAAACTGATGGTCGAGTACTTGATTCTGCTCGTATTCAGTTCTGTTACTTCGTGGATACTTACTTAGAGAGGAAAGCAAATTCTATAGCAAATTGCAAATTAGTGTTTGAATTCGGAATTTTGGTGAATGAATTCGAGATGGGTGATTCAGAAACTGACCTCTTACCTTCCTTCTTGCTTGTCTACCGTATTGTCCCCTTCGAAAATACTAATCCGGCAGAGCCCAAGTTACCAAGTTTCGACTTTTCTTCTCAATCATGTCGATGTGAGCCTTCTCTTATCCATCTGCGGAAGAGAAGGCTGGTTTCCTCATCTGGGTCCTTGTCTCCACGCCTCTATTGTCAAGAACCCTGAGTTTTTCGAGCCTTTAGATGCTGATATCCATCGAAACGCTCTTGTTGTTTGGAACTCTCTGCTCTCTCAGTATGTCAGACGTGGAGAGTTAGTTTATGCGCTCAAGCTGTTCGACGAAATGCCCATGATCAATAATGTTTCGCAGAATACAGTGTTTAATGGGTTTCTGAAGAACAGAGAGATCGAGTCTGGTTTTGTATTGCTTAAACGAATGCTTAGGTCGGGTGGGTTTGATCAAGCAACCTTGACGATTGTTTTATCGGTTTGTGATACACCAAAATTCTGTTTGGTGACCAAGATGATTCACGCTTTGGCAGTTTTAAGCGGTTACGACAAGGAAATTTCCGTGGGGAACACATTGATCACAGCCTATTTCAAATGTGGATGTTCGGTTTCTGGGAGACAGGTTTTTGATGAGATGGTACAAAGAAATGTCATCACTTGGACGGCTGTGATTTCGGGTCTGATACAGAATGAATTACATGAAGATGGTCTAAGATTGTTTAGTTTGATGCGTAGAGGGTTGGTCCATCCAAACTCAGTAACTTATTTGAGTGCTTTAGCTGCTTGTTCAGGTTCACAGAATACTATCGTTGGGCGACAGATTCATGCTCTATTGTGGAAACTTGGGATTGAATCAGAATTGTGCATTGGGAGTGTGCTAATGGATATGTACTCCAAATGTGGAAGCATTGAAGATGCGTGGAAGATTTTTGAGTCCACAGAAGAAATTGATGAAGTTTCCATGACTGTGATGTTAGTTGGTTTAGCACAAAATGGGTCAGAGGAAGAAGCTATACAGTTCTTCATTAGAATGCTTCAAGCTGGTGTAGAGATTGATGCAAATGTAGTTTCAGCTGTTCTTGGAGTTTCCTTTGTCGATAATTCTTTGGGTCTAGGCAAGCAACTGCATTCTTTGGTTATCAAACAAAGATTCTCTGGTAACACCTTTGTTAACAATGGACTCATTAACATGTACTCGAAATGTGGAGATCTAACTGATTCACTCAGAGTCTTTAGAGGAATGCCAAAAAGGAACTATGTTTCATGGAACTCGATGATTGCAGCATTTGCCCGCCATGGTCATGGATTAGCTGCCTTGAAACTATACGAAGAAATGATAAAGCAAGACGTGAAGCCCACAGATGTTACCTTTTTGTCACTACTCCATGCTTGTAGCCATGCAGGGTTGATCGACAAAGGCAGAGAACTCTTAAACATGATGCAAGATGTCCATGGAATCGAACCTAGGACAGAGCATTATGCATGTATCGTTGACATGTTGGGTCGAGCTGGTCGTCTAAAAGAAGCAAAGGGCTTCATAGACTCATTGCCTGTGAAACCTGACTGTCTGATCTGGCAGGCATTGCTGGGTGCTTGTAGCTTCCATGGTGACACGGAAATAGGGAAATATGCAGCTGAACAATTGTTTCAGACTGCACCTGATAGCTCAGCTGCTCATATTCTCATGGCCAACATTTACTCATCCAGAGGAAAATGGAAGGAGAGGGCGAAGACGATCAAGAGAATGAAAGCAATGGGAGTGACTAAAGAAACAGGCATAAGTTGGATTGAAATCGAGAATAAAACACACAGCTTTGTTGTTGAAGATAAAATGCATCCACAGGCAGAGGCTATATATGATGTTCTATCCGAATTGTTTCCTGTTATTGTAGATGAAGGATACAGACCTGATAAGAGGTTTATTCTCTATCATACAGAGGAAGACAAAAAGGGTACAGCCGTCTCAGTCCCTTAATTCCTTGTCTCCACATGAAAACATAAATCAAGAATCCAGAAATTCCATGGGGTCTGTAAAATGGAGACCCTCTAGCCGAGGCAGAGGCTTTGTAGTCTTCTCTCTTTGTCTAAATATCTGGACATTTGCCTGGTCATCAGTTAATGCCTCAAAAGGGACAAACGTTGGGGAAGAGAAAAGGTAAGAGATACAATGGAATGTCTTCGTGCATTTGCTTCGATACCTAAAATCTCTTTCTTCATTAATTCAAGAAACACAACTTCCCGGCGATTCATCCCCAGCTGCAGAGGAAGAACGGGAGAGGATCCAGTCTCCAGTTCTTCACCGTACTCTATACTCGGCGTAGACCCAAGCTGCTCATCTTCCGAGCTAAAGGCAGCTTTCCGTGCCAAAGTATGAATCCAAGAATAAAAGATCTTTAATTTTCTTTCCGCGAAGTAAATCCCTTTTGACTGAATTCGTAAATGGGTTCTGATATGATCCTTCACTCGGCTAAACTTGTCTTTTTCTTCCCCAATTGTTGCCTGGGTTTTTTTGGATTTACATGTCTCGGTTTTGTTGATTACTTTGTGCTTTGTAAAAGGTGAAACAATATCATCCTGATGTAAACAGAGAGGGAAGCAACTCTGATATAATGATCCGTCGCATAATCCAGGCATATGAGGTACTAAACCTTGTTCTGCATTTGTGAAAAGATTTGGCCATCACTAACAGTATCTCAATAACACTTTTGTTTGCAGATGTTAACAAACTATAGGCGATCAGAGATAATTGAAGGGTATACGCGTAATACTCTTTCAGCAAATTCTCCTTATACAAAATAGTAATTGTTTTGGAATGTGACTCAGAACAACCAATTAATGTTTTTTCTGTGAATCACATTGGCAGAGAATGCTTGGACCCTTTTGACCATCCAGAGTGCGAGGCACTTGATGTGTTTGTGAATGAGGTCCTCTGTGTTGGAAAAAGTACAAGACTTTCTTCCTCTTCCTTGGATTTAGCTCTTTTAGTTACTCCATTTCTTCTTCAACATCTTTCCGAGAGAAGTTCGGAACAGTTCTGTTGACATGTAGACTGTTTCTCCCACTGCAGGATGTTCGTACCCATGTTATAAAACAGCTCCTCAAGTCTTTTCATGTGCTTCAACTGGAACAGCTCGGGCAATGTCTCAAGGTCTGGATGGTTTGCTTCCTCCATATCCGCCTTCTACATATAGCTCCGTTTCTTCTAGTAATATATCCAGTATGTTTATGACCAGGGCATGGTGAAGATTACCGTGTACAAACTGCAGTTAATCAGTGCCCGAGAAATTGCATACATTATGTCACACCTTCACAGAGAATTATTCTAGAAGAGTTACTAGACAGGTATCTGCTTCTCTCTCTACCCTCCTTGAGTTATTCTCTGTACATGTGAATGCTCAGTCACTAGTCACATATTGGTCAAATTCCAGTGTTTTGGACAAACCTTATGATTGTTCTGCGGAGGCAGAGTTGCTCTATGCTCTTATTGTCAAAGCTCAGTTTGAGAACAATCGGTACCAGAAGCCAAAGAAGAAACAACCTGAATCTTCAAGCAAACATGTAGACTGGTTCTGAAGTTGAAGTTCTCGCCTGTTTTCTAATAACTGCATCTGAGGAACTAAGAGCTCCGCCTACAAATTTGTCCGACTCGCAGAGCCAATTTAGTCTCTCGTTTTTCAACGAAGACATGCTTGACCTGAATCTGTATTAGCTTTCTTCTGGTCATGACAGTTTCGGGCCCTACAGTTTCAGGAAAAAAAAAAAAAAAAAGGAAGCATTTTTTAGTTAGATATTCCCATGAGTTAAAGACTTCCTCATAATCTTTCTCACAAAAAGGAAAAAAAAAATCTGAATTGAGGAAATTAATGAACATTGAATCAAATTCAGCGTTTTACTTCATTATAATCAAGACTAACAAAAACAGAAAACAAACAATACCCTAGGAATAAGCCATGGACCCAAATGCCACCCTCTTTCCCCATGTCTACTTGCGACAAATCTTACCGAAATAAATTGACCAGAAACCTGAAATGGGATAATTCAAATTATATTGGTACAATGAAATTAAAGTGGATTTGGTCAAATATGCTCCCAAACAAAGGGGTATATTGTTAATTTTGATTTCATTATACCGATATAAATTGACCAAATCCACTTTAATTTCATTGTACCAATATAAATTGACCAAATCCACTTTAATTTAGTGGTGGTGTGGAGTCTTTTTAATCTCAAGAGTTCTAAAAACAAAAGACCGTCGTTTGTAGCTATAAGGGCTTCTTCATCCTCCTCCATAATCGCAACCACGACCACAAACAAAGCAGTAGATATGCTTCCAAGGCAACAGTGGCGCCATCTTTGTGAAATTTGTTCACTCTTATATAATCTTCAAAAAGCTTTCTCAAGGAAACTGTAGCCAGTATTTTTGGTTTACAAATGATGAATCCATATTAGAACAAAAGAAGGAATATAATATTGAGATCTTATGACTGTTGATGGTTTGGTAATTTGGTATTTATATTTTCAATCTCAATTAAAAATGACTAATGAAACACTTTTTTGGCGTAATTAAACACTCTATAACGGCTCATGTAGCCCCACATGCCACTAATTTCCCTTCAATTTAGTTTGAAGATTAAAAAGTAGAAGGCACACAAATAAAAGGTAGCCGTTATGTGTAAATAGACCGTTGGGACCAAAGAACAAAAGAAATTTAATTAAAATAATAACGAAAGATCCGTTACGAAAATAAACCCCTTTATCCGCTCTCCTTCTCTCATTTCTCGTGCCTGCTTGACTTTTCGTTCAGACACTTACCAATTAGACAGAAGACCAAATCGAAGAGAGGATTCATCTTGTTTCGCGTTTATGTTCGTGTCTGTAAGACTGTAAGATAAAAAATCGAGAGAGATAGAGAGAGAGATCTGGATTTCTTGAAGCTGTTGTGACGATCCCATGGGTTTTAATTCAAAGGTTTGAGCTTTTATCTTCACAACCCAGTTTTTAATTGTGAAGCCAAAGAGAGAAATCTGGGTAATTTGGTGAAATTTTGAAAAGAATTTATAGAAGATGGTTGCAAGAACCCCACAAAAGCAGAGGAAAGTGACGATAGTGGCGCCTCCTCTCAACTCAGATCTTCTCAGGGAAACAATCAACAAGGTATTGGTCCAATTAAATTGCATTATTAGCATAAAGTTTACAACTTTTTTGATATTTCTTAACACAATTTTGTAAACGCTCCAATTCTCAGGCTCCTTCCCATTATGTTTGAAACTTTACTTAATTAGTACAATAGTTGAACCCACTGCAAATAAAATTGTCTATTTTCTGGACCCAAGTTAAAACGATCTTTCTTTAATGGATTATAAGTAATGGGTTTTTTTATTTCAAGAGGATCTTATGTTAGTTTCCGTTATTGATGGGATCTTCTTGATACCTGAAGAGCTTACAGTTATAACTTCAGTTTTCTCAGCTAGAAGACAATTTAGTGGGTCAATTTAGGCTATAAATTAGATTTTGGTGATATAACATTGGAGGGCGTTTTAACTGATTGTTTTTTTTTTCAATTTAAATCTTCATTTTTTTCAGCTAAAAAAACAACTTAGTGGGTCAATTTAGGCTATGAATTAAATTTTTAGGAATCTAAAACTAGAGGACTTTTTAGCTGATTTAAAAAAAAAAACTGCTATGAAAATGTGAAGGTTGACAAATGTATGGAAAGACTGCAAGAGCTACAATACACAATAGCAGGAGGATCCAAAGTTGTCTCTGGTGTGAACCTTAGCCCAAGGAGCACTAGAATTTACTTGAAGACTAGTCTTAGATGCAAGCAAGAAACTTTAAGGTAAATCCAGAAGAAACAACTTATAGAAACATCGGTGTTGATCCAAATTCAAGCTTCTTTTTCTGGTTTTAATATCTCCCCTGTTATTCATTGTTGTAGGATCAAGAATGCTACTAATAAGAAATCTCCAGTAGGAAAGTTTCCAGCTTCCTCACCAGGTAAATATCTCTCTCTCTCTCTTTCTCACACAGACACCCAAGCAATATTAAGTATAATAGGTCATACAACAGGCTGTAACGGATAATCGATTGTGTTTGGTAATGTTCTTGGAAATGAAAAACCATGTGTTTCACCAAGTTAGTCTTAGTTTCCGCAGATTGTGTAATGTATAATCTTTTTTGTGTAATGCAGGAGATTGGAGGAAAATGTCACTCCCAGCAATGCTACTAGGAGAGACCGTGAATGAAATCTTACAAGCCTCACAGGTCACAAGAGACATTGTAGACGCCCTAGCACCGAAGAGGAGTAGACAGTCCAGGAGATCAACAATGCCAGAAGAAGACGATGGCCCTAAAACTCCGGAGACCCAACAGAAACCCCGGGAACCGAACCCTGAAACTGTCAGCAGCAATATCAAAGCGAGAAGGAAGAAAGAGAAGCAGAACAAGCGATCAGAATCAGATTCTCCTCCGTCTATACAAAGAGCTCGTTCAAGAATTGTGTTCAAAATCGTCTCTCCACAGAAAACAGCAGAGAATGTTCAAGTAAACGGAAATGGTGAGAATAGTTTTCGGCATTTGGCTAACAGGGTTTCGCCAAAGCACAAACCTTGGGTTAAAAAGGCGGTTCTTTTTCCGAACCCTCTGTTTATTTCCGGTTCCTCCACACAACAAGCTAAGTTCAGTAGAACAATGTCTCCGGTCATAGCCAGAAATGACATAACCAGCAGCAAGAGCAATAAAGAGACGCCACACAAGTTCTCGATCAAATCTCCTTCCACATCAGCATCGAAGTTTCAGGTCAAGATCAAGAGCCCACCTAAAGTCTCGGTTTCTCCTACGAGATATGGAAGTAACTTGGCTCGGAAGTCGCCTAGAGGCTCCAGTTCTCCGACAAGAAGCGTTACCTTGGGAAAGAAATCACCTACAGCGTCGATTTCTCCTATTAGAAAGTTGGGTAAGAAGTCTCCGAAGCTATCAACCGCGGGGAAGCTCAGAAGATCATTTACTCCTACGAGAAATGGAAGTAACTTGGCCCGTAAGTCGTCCATTTCTCCGAAAAGAATCACGCTTCAAGCATTTATTTCTCCGGCAAGAAATGGTAACTCGGGCAAGAAGTCACCTAAACCTTCGATTTCTCCGACTAGGGTGGGCAGGAAGACGCAGAAGCTATCAACTGCAGCAAAGCTCAGGAGGTCATTTTCGCCATCAAGACTAGCGATGAGGCTTGTGTCTCCATTGAAGAGCAGGAAAAGTGTTGGGAAGTGTGATGATGATGAGATGGGGATGATGGTGAGTGGATTGAAACAGCGTCCGGTTTTAGTTCCTAAGAGATTCTCGATGGGGAGAATCTAATAAGAGAGAGTTTGAAATGAAATAAGATATATTTTGAGATTGATGTGTTCGTTTGTTGATTATAATTCTTTATTGATTAAATATTAAGTTTAAGTACTTGACTGAAGATCTCTTAAGACCATGAAAATATAAAACCAAGGAAATGTGGATTGAGTATGGTCAAAGAAAAAACAAAAGAGCTAGCTTGTTTTACTTAATCAAACGTTTAAGACAAAAGATAAAGGATGAAGTCACAAATTAACGTTGTTGTGACTCGTGAGGTGGATTCATCCAAGCAATGCGATTACAAAAATAGTAACTTGAAAATGGGCGAGAGCAACCTTCGTCATCACCGAGGGAGTAGTACATGCCATGTCGCCCATTATGCGATGGATAGATTCTGTTGTTCTCCTCCACCGAGAGACCAGCTCTTATCAAAGAGGTAGAGAAACTTGCAAATATTGTCAAGCCACCAAGTTCTCTCTTTTCTTCCCATACCTTGCGTTTAAGGTTTAGTTTAAACACTGACGGGTTGTTGTTGTCGCGAAGTGTAGACATGACAAAAACGTCTCCTTCATGCTCCATGATGAACTTCCGTATACCGAGATTCGCCCGACGAAAGAGAGAACAGGGTTTCACTGGAAGAACATTCCAGGTTGCTCTAAGCGGGTCGAAAACCCCGAGGTAGCCGCATGTACTGAGACAATAGAACATACCATTCGAGAAGACACATTTGTCCCATGTCCGAGCGGGAAACTTGTCCTTAAAGAGATGGGTGGTCCATGCGGTTGCACCAGGACGCCAAGTCCTGATCATTACACTTGAGTAGGCACTTAAAAGTGGCACGAAAGAGATCACCAAACAATTACTCGCTGTAGGAGCAGCAGAGGAAGCTAATGCATAGGCTGTCACCTTGGGTAAGTAGATGCGCTCTTGTGTAAGCGGGTTAAGAAAGAAATTCTGCGAGAGGTAAGATGTCAGCAACCAACCATCCTGAGAATGATAGAATGTCGAGAGGTCGTCCTTCAACTCTGGAAAGTTGAGCTTATATGATTTAGACCGTAATGGATCAACAAGAATGTAGGTTCCAGGTGGAGAGTCTTTGTCTCCGTCTTCGTCGTCTGATCCTCTTAGTGGATAAAAGGGCCAAGGACGAGGCTGTAACTTCCTGACAGAAACAGCTGCTTTAAACCATGTCTTGCAGACAGCGGAAGCTTGTACGTTGGCTTTTAAGCCGAGGCGGGACAATATCTCCTGCAAGAGATCAGAGGGAATTTTTAGATCCCACAATCTTGTGCACAATCTAATACATTTCCTCTTAGATCCACCGTCTCCTCTAGCGTCTGCAGTGCATCTGACAATTAGAAGAAGAGCAAGTAGTAAGTAAGCTAAGAGAAATTACAATGGAACTCATTGATGTTAATTCGAATGTTGGGGATAGTGAAAGCTACAAACTTTACTAAGTGAATTCATTCGTTTCTTGACAAACACAAAGGGTTTGAACAATGGGTTCAATCCCTAATTCAGAAATCCTAAAAACCCTCGAATTTCGATTGAAAGGCGAAGAAAACTCACGGCGCTGGAAGGGCTTGAACAATGGGTTTCACTGTGGGGGCTTCCGGGAACAACGACGCCGGAGTTTCCGCCGTGTATGATCGCCGTCGCGTCTTCATTTTCTGGAAACTTGACGGCAAGGGTTTCGGCAAGTCGTTTTTTGTTTTCGGATCTTTTAATTTAGGAAGTTTTCAAGAATAATCCTCTGATTGTGGGTCGTGAAGCATTTTAAAATTGAAATTATCATTTATGGTTAAAAATGATTTTAGTCGTGTAGGTAAGTTGATGGCACTAGGATTTCGGTAAGAATAATAATCCATTCATTTGTATTGGGTGGTGGAGCATTTTAAATAATCATTTATGGTTAAAAATGATCTTAATCGTGTAGGTAATTAATGTATAATATTCAGTATATATTTTCTGGATTTTTCATATTAGTATGCATGTTTAAATGTGTATTTAATGTTGAAGAAAAAATACTGGGGAGCTAAGCGTACGTTTTAGCAACAAAAAATATAAAATTATGTGATTTATTTATTTCGTTCAACTTTATACATATTGAAAAATGAATTGAATGTGTTATTTTAATTTTGTACTTACTGAGTAATATATGTTTATATTTATGTTTAAAAGAAGAATAAATGAAATGCCAAGTGGCCCAATAGGATGAAAGCAAAAACCTACTTGTATATATACATAAATGATTCTTTCCGATGTTTAATTGTCAAGAAAATATATGGGAAAAAATAAATTATCAAGCGGAATTACTTTTGATCAAGGGATTCATGGAAAAGATATATCGCAAAAAAAGTTTCTTATCAAGACATATCAACTAGATTACTAGGCATGAAAAATAATAGTTAACTTGTTATGTGTAGTGGGGGGCTTTTTTACTTTCCATGGGACTTTGTAGATGTTCTCTAAAGCCAATACGCAATATCACCGATTCCATCACATTCTAATTAAAATTCTTCTACCAAATTAGGCAATTATTTCCTTTTGCTCTAAGTGCTTCTCAGTGTGTCTCTTCCCTTTTCATGACATATAAAAGATTAAAAGCACTAAAGATAAACTTGACTAATATTATTTTCAATTCTTATTATCTTACACGTTTTCTTTTTAATTTAGCATCAATATTCGATCACCGATTTCTCAAAACTAAAGTTATGATCTAGCACTGACTACTCCTAGAAGTGAGCCGACTTTTTGGCATAAGTTTTCTATAAGCTCACTACGGATTAAACACATGAATCCGAAGTTCATAAGTCCAAGTAATTCACATAAGATGATTTCGTTCACAGTAAAATCAAACTCATCAGGCGCACTAAAGTTAGAGGAGTGCAATCTCCTTCCCCTAGATCATGGATCAACTACCACCGGACCACTTTGATTGGATTATATATCTTATGCATATTTTTGGATTAAATGCATTTAACATTTAACAAATGGGAAAATAGCCACAATATAAATAAGCTGAAGCATTGCTAGCCAATATATATGATACACAATTAGGGATCCATATTTCAACTTGAACTTTTAAGATTCAGACTTAGCTTGACTACATGGTTTAATGGACCAAGCTGTGGTTAACCGACAAAACAAAACAATCGATCGGGCCCCGCAAAAACCCTACAGACAATAATACACTTATTGAGCAATACACTATATACACGTTACTTTCCCTCAAAGCAAAGAATCTAAGTAGCAAAACTTTAACAAAAAGCTTAATCTTTGCTTCTCCCCTCCCATTTACACTCCTTGTGCTACCTCAAGCCAAAAACAACCAGAGAGATTGTTAACGCCCTCTCAAATCGGCTTCAACACAAAGATGGAAACTTCTAGAAACTCCACCAACTCAACGCTCTTCCAATGGTTAGGTCTTATAGAAGATTCTGATCAGCCTTCTAGTTCTACCCCTCCTCGAGTCATCACCCTTCTCGCTTCAGTTCTTGAGAAGATGATTCAAAAGAACGAAAAGCCATTCCACACAAGACACAACAAGTTCCGTTTGTCAATATGTAAAATTGAGATTTATTTCTCTTAGATAGTTTCTCTATCCTCCGATCTCATGTTTGAATCTCCTGGCGATCGACAGGGACGAAGAGATCACTATGTTCCATGGCTCAAGAGCACCATCGATGACCATTCATCGTTACACAGAGAGAATCCACAGGTACGCTCGGTGTAGCCCTGCGTGCTTCGTTGCAGCCTTTGCTTACATTCTGAGGTATCTAGAAAGACCAGTGGCTACAAGCATTACTCATCATCTCACATCACTCAACGTTCATCGCCTTCTCATCACCAGTCTCTTGGTCGCTGCCAAATTCTTGGACCGCAAGTTAGTGTCTTCTAATTAGACCTAAAATCTCTCCTATTCTATTTGATTGTAACAAACAAAAGTTTGTTATCTTTTTTTTTTTTTTTTTTTTGGGGNTTTTTTTTTTTTCTGGAGATTAGGTGTTATACTAATGCGTATTATGCAAAAATCGGAGGAGTGAGCACTGAAGAGATGAATAGGCTGGAGAGAACGTTCTTGTTCGATCTTGATTTCAGACTAAATATTACAACAGAGATGTTTGAGAAACACTGTCTCATGTTGCAGAGAGAAACGGTGTCTTGTGATTCAAGAAAACTTAGAAAAGTTCTTGGAGAGATAACTTGTAGCTGCCAAGCGATTTAATAATACAAAACTCATACAAAAAAACATTGCTTAGATCTTTTTTACTTTGAATATTGGCTTTTCAATATTGCTGGAAAAACTTACAAGATTTTAACGAAATTACCGGAGAGAATAAAACTCAAATGAAAAATCTTTCAATTGACGACGTACGGTCGTCATAAGTAAACAGAAATCAAATTCTCCACATCAGCTCCGAATCTTAAAGCTAGAGGTGTCCTATCCCGACCCGAGCCTGGAAAGCCCAAACATATTGGGCCTGGCTAGACCAAATAAATGCCTGGCCCAAGTTCAGCTGAGTAACAAATAAATTGATAGAAACCCAACAAAAAAAAGATTTGATAAACTAAGAACCCTAACAAAGCATCCAAAATTCGATTGGGTTTAGTCTCAAAGTCCAACTTTTATTTCGTGCTCAAATAAATTGGCGCTATAACTCTATTATTTAAGGGCTGATTAGTTGTGCTTATGACTATAAACTTTACTTTAAATTTATAACATTAGAAATTGTGGTCCTAAAGTAATGACGGTGATTTAAAAGAAAAAAATAGTTTAAGAAAAAGCAGTATGATAAGAATGAAAAGAAAGGAAAAAAGAAGATGATATATAACAATTTATGCGGACGTAACGAATCCGAGAAATTTGTGTTTAAAAAAGTAGCTTCCTTGGTATTGCTCTTGTGCTTTGACAGATACGGGTGGGGTTACGCGTATTTTTTTTTTTTTAACATCTGATATATTGATAGATACACGGTTACAAATCACCCAAAAGGCGTAAAAGCCAAACAAAAGAAGAAACACTTCTTTATCTAACAACCAAAAATCCCTGCAAAAAAGACCAAAAACTTCCAGAACAGGGGAGAAAAAGCTTAAAAACCAGAATGTTAAGGAGACATCAAGAAGAGGGAAACACTCTCTCACCACCAAAAATATCGTTCAACCACAACGGATGCCCACGAGCCACATAAGATTGAGTTCTCCCATCCTTTTGTCACACTTTATGCAATGAGAAGAGCCTCTCTATTTGATGATTTACTAACTGCTAGCATAAATATATTATACTAGTATTATACTAGCATAAAATATATTATTTATTTTACAAAAAAAAAACATTTTAAACCATACATGTATTCTTAATCTAAACGAAAATTCTTATTTTCCGTTATTTCTCTAAGACTTTACAAAACTTTTATACTAGTTATATACTTATAATATAAATAATTAACCATCTTTAAATTGGGACCCAAATCTCACACCGTTCCTATAAAGATTGACCTGCGCGGATTACAAGTTACACAACTTATTAATCCATTATATTAATCTAATTAATCTAAATTAACATTAAACCCATAAAAAACCTATTAATCTATTATATAAATGGGATACGTTGGGTTGTTGAAATTGGCTTTGAGTTTCCTCGTTGGTTCCATGTTGCAAAATGCAAACCTTTAATGAAAAGTGAGATATTCTTTCTGCCAACCATTTTAAAAGTTAAAAAAATATCTGCATGGTATTAATTCAACTCTTTTTTTTTTTTTTTTTCCTCTTTTTAGATGCACATGGTGTTTACTATTTAGCTCATTTGGTGGCTAATATTTTTTTTTTTTTGTCGGCTTGGTGGCTAATATAAATCTAAAAAATCAGTAGACATTAAATGCAAAAAAAAATAAAAAAATGGAAAACAGTCTTTTTTGACATTCGACAGACCAATGCCTTGTTTTGTTGACTTATGAATGAAACTTATTTTCCACAAAAAATTAGCAAATAAAAGGGGAGGCAAAGTGGCTAAAAACGATGTCATATTTGTGGCATATGCGATAAAAAAAATTAAGACGTCACAAACTCATAATTAGCTGTAATAGTCGTCCATGTGCTATTGAATTAATTAAATTGGAATCGTTTGATAACTTTCGGAAATGTTGTCAGTGAACTCATATGTGTGATTTGGTGTACTGTAAATTACATTATTTATCTGTAGTTAAGTCGTATATGTACGGTAGATCATCATAATTCTTAAGATAACCTAAAAAAATAATGTTATGTAAAATATAATTAGATGAAAAATCACTTCAGAAAAGAAATTAGCAGGAAAATTCATTGATGTGTAAAAGAAATTTTTCTTTTTTAAAAAAATTCATTTTTCTATACGACGAGCCCTTATTTTGAGATTTTTGTACTTGAATTATATACTCTAGTTGGAAAAAAGTTAGTTATACTGTGAAGTCGATAAATAA
This sequence comes from Kernera saxatilis, assembly GCA_900406395.1. Lineage (NCBI taxonomy): Eukaryota > Viridiplantae > Streptophyta > Magnoliopsida > Brassicales > Brassicaceae > Kernera > Kernera saxatilis. The sequence goes on from OVAY01000001.1 coordinate 46,842, forward strand.
ACGAATAAAGCGACTTGTTCGAGGGCAATTAATCAATTAACAATAGGGAATTTCCTTTAGAAACTCATAATTAGAGTGAACGCGTGAACTTAAAAAAATATAGATTCCACCAAACCCGTACCAGATTATTGAAATATTAAATTCAATCTTTATTTTATTCACAAGATTTCTATTCAAATCTTCCCTTTTTGTACTTTTCTCCGTGATTCTCTTCAGTTTCAAGAAGCTTCCTCATCCCCGTTTATCTCAATATTTTCGAATATTTTATTTCTTAAAAAATAAAAAAAATTTCCTTCTCTAGAAACCTCAATTTGCATATTCTTGTGGGTTCTTAGTTGTCAGTGATTACGATGGGCTCGATTCTATTTTTCTGAGATTTTTTTTTTTTTTTTTTTTTTTGATTCTCTTCTTTGCTTTGCTTTGCTTTAAAGCTTTCTCCAAAATAATTAAAATTTCACAATAAGTGATTGGATCGTCAAATTTTTATTTTTATTTTTTTCTATTCTGGGTTTATGGGTCTCATTTGTCTCTTCTCACGATTTTGCCAGATTAGGGAAAACAAAATCAGAAATTAAAAAAAAAAGTGAGGCAAAATTTTACCTTGTAATTTGGCATTCTTTTTCTTTCTCAGAAATCAGAAATTACTTTGGTTTGTTCTAAAATTTCCTTTTTTAGGCTTTATTCGTTCTGATTTTCGCCTGCAACTTACACCTAAAAAGATTCGATTTAGATTAAAATCCCGATCGATTAGAGATTCGAATTTCTGCCCATCTGGGTTTCTTTTTTCTTCAAGGTTTTTACTTATCTCTTCTGCAATCGATTTGCATGTCATGTTCTGGGACTGATTAATCCGACCCAGATTTTGAATAAAGTTTCAATTTTTTTTTTTCTTTTGCCGTCTGGGTTCTTAGGGTTCTTATCTCTGCATTTGCGTGCATTTCACTTTTGCGGTCTGATTGCTGTATATTGAAGCCCTGATTTCTAAGATTCATGCAGGTTTCTGACTGTGTCGACTCGATCCAGATTTTGATTTCATCTGGAATTTTGGATTTCTGAGCTTAAGAAGAAGTTGAATCTGAAGCAATTATTAGTTGACTGTGTCATCTCTCTCTCTCTCTCGCTCTATCGGATGAATTCTCCGTTGAGGGGCAAGAATCTGAGACTCTTTTCAAAATCCGTTGCGTGCAAATGTCTTGCTCTTGTTGGTATTGCTCTGTTCTTCAGAGCTCTGTTGCTCTCTTACTCGCCCAGAAACGCTCTCAACAGTAGCTCCTTGATTCCATCCCGTTACATGTCAGATTCCTCCTTAACCGGTGGAATCCGAACCGATAAGTTCCTTGAGGTTCCTCAGATCGTATGGGGATTGAACAATCAGAAGATAGCTTTTGCCAGAGCTTGCTTGACGGCGAGAATGATGAACAGAACGCTTCTCATGCCTAGCCTAAGCGCTTCATTGTTCTACAAGGAAGTTGATAAGCTTCGTCCCATTCCGTTCGATAAAGTGTTTCAATTTGAAAGATTCAACTCTCTGTGCCGTGGGTTTGTGCGGCTTGCTCACTTCTCGGATGTTAGAAACAGAGCACAAGTGTTTGATCTAGAGAAAGGTAGTGGAAGAAGATGGACTATGGAAAGAGACTTGGAACAACTGAAACAATCCGCACGTAACGGATCGATCGATGAGTTTGAAGTGATCCGTGTCATAGGGAAAAACCCGTTCTTGTGGCACGATCATTGGCCTGTAAAAGACTATGCTAAGGTCTTTGAGTGTATGGTGGTGGTTGATGAAATCTCAAGAGAAGCAGATAGAGTTGTGACGAAAATCAGAGAAGCAGGGGAAAAAGCGGCGAGAGCGAACCTCGAATCCAAAACCCAAATTCAGGGTCAGATACCTTTTGTTGCGGTGCACATGAGGATAGAGATAGATTGGATGATACATTGTAAGAAACTAGAGCAAAGGAAAAAGGTTTCAGAGATTTGTAGTAGTAAAAGAGAGATTATGGAGAGGGTAGGGAACATTTCCGGTTTAAAGACTCCAACGGTTCTTTACCTCGCAGTAGCGGATAGTCTATTAGAAGAAAAAGAAGAAGATTCATCGGTTTTAACGGGTTGGAGAGACGGGTTAATACCTTTTGAGAAGAAGAAGCTTGGGGTTAAAGAGGAGATTTACGGCAAGTATTCGTATTTGATTCAATCGGCTATAGATTACGAGGTGTGTTTAAGAGCGGATGTTTTTGTTGGTAATAGCTTTTCGACTTTCTCTAGTCTCATTGTTCTTGAGAGGACGCAGAAGGCGAGAAGGTTAGGGTTTATGAGTTCTTGTGAAGATGGTGAAAACGAGTGGAGATCGTATGCGTATAATCTGGCTGGAGAATCAATGGGAGTTCCAAGGAGATGGATGACGAATATGACTCATTCGAGCTTGCAAGCTATAAGCTACGGCTCTAATTCTGTTTCTTGTTCAAGCGGCTGAAATTGAGATTTTAGAATTAGTTTTTGGATTTTCTTTATACAATTCGTTTATTTGTGGGGGTAAAAAGTTGTGTAAATCTTACAGGAAAAAAAAAAAGAACGTTTCGATCTTCTTTTCTTCATTTTTTTTTTCAAGTTCATTCTGATAATCATTTGGAGAAAAAGAGCAAGAAGAAGTAAAATCTACAGAAAACAGGTCTTTACTTATTGAACAAGGCATCTACGCACAACCAACTTAAAACAACAATCTCTTTCAAACTTCGAGAATTACAACAGGATTTGCAGGTTTGGATCTTTCTTCAGCTAAGAATTAGCTCTGCTTTCTTGCAGCATAGAGACGGAATGAAGCCAGCCCGACGATCAAAGCCGCTGTCCCGACTGTTAAAAACACATTTGGGAATCCACAAATCATGATGAGATACAGAAGCATTTGACCAAACATTTTGGAATCCAAGAACTGAACATACTTGAAACTGCCATTAGAGATCTGTTGATTAGCTTGCTACTCCTTTTCTTCTTTGACTCAATCTCTGGAATACACAAATGAGGACGATCGGCAGCGGTTAAGATCTTTTGGAGTAAGTTGTCGAACTCTCCCAATTTGGAACTGATTGGTATTGGAGCATCAATCCCTATATCTTGTGTAACCTGCAAAAACCAGTACATGACATACTATTTTATTTTATGATTACAATATTTTTAGTGATTATAATCAAGAAGAGAGATCAGTATTACTCTAGTGGATTCTTGAATTGCCATTGGGAATGAATCAAGATCAGTTTTTGCTGCAACCATTAGGCAAGGAAACTCGAAACCCGCGTCTTTGCTAGTGGTTGCAACCTCAGCAAGCAAATCAATGGCTCTCTTCCAGGAAGACTCATCAGAAGAATCGTAGAGGAAGATTGCTACATCACAAGAAGCCAATTCTTCATTTGATGAAAACAATCCATCTTCTCGAAATCGAATTTCCTTCATCACCAGAGTTTTCTTTGTATTTGCAATCTCTCCGGATTCGTCAACCATATTAACAGCATAACGTTCCTCCGTTGATCCATTTTTGGTGTCATCATCGTATGACCTAAGATTCATATAATCAGACAGACATATTATGACTTATGCTCTGTAAATTAATTTCTTGAGCTGAGATAAAAAAATTGACAGACCTTCCGATAAATCGATTGAGCAATGCAGATTTTCCAGCATTCTTGGGTCCAAACAAAAAACACTGAACAACTTTTCTTTCAGTTTTGTGCTCCTTTCGATCTAGACCTCTCCTCCTGGTAACACGAATTGCTAAAGATGGATCACATGGGAATCCAATGTAAATCAAATATTCCAGACTCCTAGCTGGATCTATTAGTGTCATCAATGACCACTGCAAAGATAGGAATTTTTTCAAAGATTTTAGGGTAAAAATGTAAACTTTTGAAGTGGGTTCCTCTTAAAACCGTTAAATGATTACCATTGAGAGGAAAGCTTCAAGAGATAATCCTCCCTTCTTAGTTTCCTCTGCAGCATCCTTATAAGGAGCTTCATTCCAAGGACTGTTCATTAATGATTCGAATCAATGAAATTACACATAAGCAAATAAAAGGAAAACATTGTAATCACAAAATAGCCCGCTTTTGAAAGTGGAAAATGTTACCTTTCAGGTGCAGTTTGAAAGAGATATCCCATCTCATGAGGTTCCAAGTTATTGTCCTGAGAAGTTCAAATCTGTTTTTCTGAGAAATATAAATCCCACAAGTATATATATACCTAATACATAAACTAGAAAAACAAGACTTAACACCGTCTTTATCGAAACCCTCGGCTTCCCTTATTAAGAATCCAATAGCTTTATCTGTCAGCTCAACACTCTGCACGATGACAAAAGAAATGCCAAATTAGAAACAGCAGCAGATAATCACAATGAAGCCAAAACAAATGAGTTCTATCTCTGCAGTTTTTTTACCTGATCAGGCTCGCGTTTGAATGATGAATAAGGAATCATATCATCTGCGAGCCTTAGATCGTTATTATACCCGAATTTCCTAAGTATAGTCCATAATGTTTTGATTCTTCCTTCTTCAACAAGATATGTGTTTAGAAACAAGAAGCCCTCCCATGTGAGTCCTTTTTCATTAACTCCTCCTGGGCACCGTAGTTGCACGGCTTTTCTTATTTCTTTACATTGAGAAGGCATCAATGGTTCATTGAAGCATCGAACCTACATTTTTTTTGCAATTTAACGGTTTTATAGAAGCACTCAAGAAGAACACTATGAAACATAAGAGGGAGTAAGAGGAAACCTGAATATCATTTAACTCGTCGTCATTGAGAATGAAATCCCTGTTCTGGTCAGAGAGTAGAAATATACGTTTTAAGGCAGCGACACAGCGAGGCTTCAGTGAACTGGTTTCTTGATCAAATATTGGTCCTTGAGGGTGAATAACCGCTTGTTGCGCTTGGCTGAAAACTTTTTGAGCCTACAGAAGAAGCTTTTGATTGATCAGGATGGTCATTTTCAGACGTGATGGAAAAAACCAGATTCATCACAAAGATCCAACTTCCAGCAACCAAAAAAAAAAAAAAAGGGTTTACAAAATGNAAAAAAAAAAAAAAGGGTTTACACAATGTGAATGTTGTTGAAATGCTTAAAGTTTAAGATCTCACGCACAAGCCATTGGACCTTATTTAGCTCCTGAGCAGACCAATCGATAGATGTCTCGATCTCTCGATATTGTTGCATTATAGGTGACGTAGTTTGTTCAATGCTGATTTGATTATAAGCCCCATCGACTTCAACTTTATAACCTGCCACTATGATAGGAACTCTCACCTGTTCAATAAAAGAGTCACAAGACAAATTTTAAAAAGAAAGATGACAACAATTCAGGGGAATGAGCATAAGCTTTACACTTTTCGACGAAGAAAGAAGAAACTAAACCTCTAGTTGTCGAAACAGAGGAAGCCAGTATTCACTCAAACGGTCAAGAGTGTCCGGTCTATCGAATGAAAATGTCAAAACAACTGCATCTGCTTCCTTAACTTCCTTAAGTACCTCTCCCTTATCTTCCGGTCTGCAAATTTTATATAACAGAGACATCAATAGTAAACCATTTCCAACCATTAATGAAATTGCCTCTGCCATATCAGTTTATACAACCAGAAGAAACATTAACCTTGAAGAAGTGTCGATAATGGTAGCGGAAATAGGGTCAGAGGATAGTTCAGAAGATAAATTGGTATAAGGTAACACAGGAGGGATGTTTGGATGGAAAGAACCATTAGATGCAGCTGTAATCAAACTTGATTTCCCAGTTCCCTTTTCACCAACCACAACAATGCGTATCGGTTTTGGCGAGCCAAAAGAATCTCCCACACCAATCCTCATCATCTGAATCTGCAAGCAAACATCAAAAAATACTTTCAGAATAAACAAATACCGATCATGCAAGACATTTGAGAAGATATGAAACAGAGAAGAAGACTGAACAATGGCCAATGTCAAATTACTAAGCATAATCCGGATAATTTAGAGGCTCAAGAATCAAGATTCAGGTATTGTAAATTGAAAAGGAGAAGACTTTTATACAACCCATGAGATGAAATTACTGAAACAGAGAGAGAGAGACTAGATGATCATAAAGATGCATACTTTTCAGAATAAATTCAGAGTCTCAAAAACAGTAAAATAAAATAACTGTTATGAACCGAGGCTGGGTCCTCTAGAACATAACCACCTCAACAGAGAGAAGCTCTCTATTGCCTATACAATCCTTATGATCTCCCTAGATGATCCTTCTCTCTACTGCTCTCCTTCTCTTTATACTAGTTTCTACTCTCTCCTATAACAACTTCTTCTTCTCCTTTAAGCTTCTGCCACGTCATCTTCCATCTCTTTAGAACTCTTCTTCCTTAGCCTATAAGCTCTAGCTGCCTTATCAATAACCTAGAAGATCAAAATGCAGATAAAGGCGGGATAGGTAACTAAAGCTTGTGAAGGATGAGAAAATTCAAAAGAAGAAAAGAAAGCTTCTTCTTCTTCTGCTGCTGTTTTTTTCTTTTTCTTTTTCATTTCATCTCAATTTATTTACTGATTAATTTCCGAGTAGCATTTGCAGTAAATTAGCCAGGTGTCTTCTTAGTGAATAGGTTTGTTTTAAAAGGTGAGATTGGCGTTTGTTGGAAAGGATCGGACGGACGAGATTGAGGATCCTGGCTGACGTGGATACAACTGGTTACTGTGTTTTCCTTTTTTCGGGTTCAAAGCTTTTAATTACATGCATTTATTTGAATATCCTTTTCCTGAGTTTCTGTATATATCCTTTCTTTGTTTATATTATAATTTATCAAACTAGGAAATAATCCCCTAGATGTAGTGTTAGATTTGAATTTATTTAAATATATAATAACCGCGACGTTGTTAAAGGAGCTTAACTCAAGTTAAGCTCCACTCCTCCTCTGGGGCTCGACCGCTTCTCCTTCCAATCCTGCTCAGTTATTTGGATCAAATCCATATGAATACATATATGTGATGCTATAATTCGTAAACCGAAATACCCTAAACTGAAACCCGGATTGAACACTCCTTTCTACTCTTTAGGATAAGGGGCTGGTGAATGAAAATGTTATATTTACTACGGATTAATTCACGCTTTCTTCACATCTTTGATTTTTATGTAACTGTATGAAACAATAGGTTAAGCTGTGGGAATTTCCATATGTTTATTAGAAAAGCCAAAGTTACAATATATAGTGCTTAGCTAACAAAGAAAGAACCTAGGATAAATCTACAAGAAAGAAAGGAAGATATACAACAGAATATTTACGAAATATCTCAATTAAGCTCGAATATATGATCGGTCTAACCGGTTTAACACCGTACTTTGTTCTAGTAATATATACCCCATGCGTGAACTTACCCTATCTGTCCGCCAAATTTCTAACTTGTTAATTTTCTTTGCTTCGTCCCTCTTTTTTTGTTTCTCTGATTTCATTTATGTATTTTAATTGATTTAAAAATTTGTATAGAATTTATAAATCATGTGAATTTTAGTTAGTATTTGTAAATGCATAGGTTTTATCTCGGATTTGAGTCTTTGTATTTATAACATTAAAATCCATCTAAATCCTCAAAAAATTTAATATGAAATCAAATCCATAAGTAAATCCGTAGCATTGAATAACACGTGATTTGAATTAGTATTTACAAATCATAAAATCAATAACACAAGATTTGAATATAGATTTTTAAATCATAGAACCAATAACACTAGATTTGGTTTGGATTTCCAAATCCATTAAAATACCTAAACCAATAACCCCCACTTAAGCTTCACCCTTATTTTTCGTTTTTTCTTACTTTTGTCCCAAAGTTCATATTGTATTCTATGTCTACACCCTCTCATTTGCAAGGCAATGCATATATCTAATAAATAATTATCAAAAGACAAATTTCAAGGTTTTTACTCAAATTAAACATTGATTTCATCTCATGTAAATAATACGCTAAGAATTAAATGTTTTGGTCACAATTATTTCAGTTTTGGTTCTCCGGATAAATTAAAAAAGAAAAAAAAAAAGAAGTAAAACTAGTTTAATTGAAATCAATTTTTGAATTGGTTTTTTCGGCTCCGTTAGTTTTGGATAAAAACCCCGTCGGTAAAAAAGAGACGAGCCTTGGACATCCAAGGGCAAAAGAGTAAATGTGACAATTTGAGAGATGAAACTTACGTTTTTACCCTTCTGTCGACTTCAAAACAAAACCGAATGGATAATAGGATTGGTTTGGTACGATTGTGGTTTGGATTCGGTTCTGTTCAAATACATCCTTAATTTTAAAAATAAATAGAGAACGAAAAATCAGTTTGGATTCATTTTTGATTTTTCATATAAATTATAGAAAAACAAAAAAAAAAACAATTTAATTGAATCAATTTAGGGATTGGATTTTTTCGGTTCGGTTTATTTGGATAATACCCTTTCGGTTATAAAGACCCCGGACCTTGGATATCCAAAGGTAAAAGAGTAAATTTGACAATTTGAGAAACCGAAAAGACACTGAAATACCGAGACTGACCAGGTGATGAAAGAAGATCTTGTGCGGCAGCTTATCGACGGTGACGTAATCGAAATCAAACACGGCATAGCGACAGTCGTCCTCCGGCAAAGAAGCGGCGAGATCATGATAGTTCTCGCCGGCGGCACCGACCTCATCGACGGCGACTTTCCTCGATTTTGAAAACGATGTATCCGTGCACTTTCTTCCACTTCATCTCCATGAACGATCTCTTCCACATCCCATTCTAATGAGAAAGAGGTTAACAGAACCGTTCCCGTAAAAGCCCATTGGGCCGGAGTAGTTCAGTTTGAGGGCCCATTTCATTCGTCAGAGAGCTCCGAGACGGACGACGGCAGGATCGGGAAAGAGCATAACAAAGATGATGCCCAGCGAAATCACGATCATCGACAGCCAGGAAGTCTCTGAATCTGTACCTGTAAGCTCATCGATTCTAATCTAGTTTGTGCTTGAGTGTATACGTGTGTGCTTGTGATTCTTCTGATCTGATCTAGTTTCGATGTTTTGTTTTGTTTTGTGACGGTCGTAGTCTGTTCCAGATCCAGGCCTCGCCACCGTCGATTTCGCTGGTAACATTGACATGATTTGTCATGTTTTTCGGTTAATTTAGAATGAGTATGTTATTGACTTAGCTAAGTCGACACTAGTTGGTACGGATTTTTGAATTTAGTCTTGTGTTTGATTTCTGGGTCCAGATTCTTCTCCAGCTCGTTGACTCGTTGAAATTTCCGAGTTTTTTTTTTATCCCTTATCCAAATTTGGAATGTTCGATATTATCAAATTTCACCTTAAATTGGCCACCACATTTGACAAGATCACCATACGTCACACTGATTCTCTTGTGACCTAGATTTGTTATGGATTTTAGGGTGATTATGGCTTATTAGACACAATCACTTTTGAGTTTTGCTGGCTTCTTCACCGTAGAATGACTGCTCTGTGATTAAACTATGTAGCGGTGAAAGCAGAAGACGGAACCATCTCCGTGGCTTCTGCATCTGCTGTTCACCAAGAAGGTATGGGACACAAGGACATTATCGCATCTGCCTAATGTAATTGATAGTTGATACATCAAATTACGGCTATATTCACTAATTTACATATCTAGCTTATTTTTTCATGAACTGTGTCATAGTTTTCATTCACTGACCACTGTTTATGTGTATGTTAATACACTCTTTAATTTACTTCTTTCCTTGTTTGTCGATTTTGTTCAGCTGCGAATGATAGGGACCATAAATTTTTAACCCAAGCTGTTGAAGAAGCATACATTGGAGTTGAGTGTGGTGATGGCCGCCCGTTTGGAGCGGTTATTGTTCATAAGAACGAAACCGTTGTGAGCTGCCATAATATGGTTTTGAAATACAAAGACCCAACTGCACATGCTGAAATCATAGCCATTAGAGAGGTAGTAACCTTCAAGAAACTAAAAAACAAAAAAACAAAATTTAAGTAACATTGTTGTGAAATATTGCACATAATGCAAAAACCTGTTTGTAATTATATGATTTTTTTTGGCGAATTCACAGGCATGCAAGAAACTGAATGAAATCAAGCTATCGGAATGCGAGATTTACGCATCCTGTGAGCCTTGTCCGATGTGTTTTGGAGCCATCCATCTCTCAAGACTCAAGGTAATAACAATTATAACAAAGTCAAATATGAAAACTTATTCGTGCCAAACTTTTTTTTTGTTTTCTTTCTTTCTGAAACCTCTACTTGATTGCTTGTGAACAGAGATTGGTGTATGGGGCCAAAGCCGAAGCAGCTGTAGCCATTGGGTTCAATAGCTTCATAGCCAACGGTACGAAAGGCACTGGGCTCTACCATAAGTCTAACCTAGAGATCATAAAACTCGATGTGAGTATCGCTGAGCAAGTGTTCCAGAATACAAAGGGGAAGTTCAGTTTGTAGTAAGCTCTCTTCTAGAAGAGGAAGAAGAAAAAGAAGAAGAAGAGCATTTGTTTGTCAAGTAAATGCATTTGTTTATGAAAAAAACGGTGAATTTATGTTACGGTTTATGTTGGCTTGTGGTGTTTTCGTCCATTTGGAAATGTTTGCATATACTTTCTTCTTTACCGTTCTCTAAGACATAGAACGCTTTAACTCCTTTTCCTTCTCTTTTCGGATTTTTTCACCCGAATTGTATATCCTGATTTTTACCACATATCAAAATCATTAATGATAGATTATATATATTTAGAGAATACGTAAACCCAGTTGATATTATTAAATGGATTTGATAATGTTCATGTTTAATAGTCATGATATATATCCACGCATGTCATGACAATTGGGTCACAAATTTTCTATAGGTTTAAGAGTATTGCTTGAGCTCTAAGAAACCTCTCGATGCCTTAATGGTAGAGCCTTGTAATGAGATCATGGAAGATAAAAAGGATTTTCTTCTGTAAGTGAGAAAAATCCCATCCTTTCTTGGATTGGTTAAGTTTTTTTTTTTAAATAACAAAATAAATTAGTAATACTAATCCAACGGCTAATTGTAAAACCATTGATAGACGGTCGAACGTTGATGAAAAAGGATAAAATTTGGTTTTTATTTTGTTGAATTGTTTCTAAAGAGCTGAGAATGCTTCGTAATGGCATTAGCGTAATTAAAGGGTGAAACCATGGGCATCGCTAGGTAGCCGCTGGTTTGACCGCTTTGTCGTTTTTCTTCTCGCTCTACCGGGCATATGGTATGAACTTTGGTTAGACGCCATCTACTTCAAAATCCATCCCACGCGGTCAACGTCGTCGCACTCTTTCAATGTTCTCGTCAACGTTCCGTTCCGTTCCGTTACCGTCGACATTCCGTTCCGTTCCGTTCCTAACGTACTTCTTCTGTGCTAAAATGCGCCGGCAGATCTCTGAATCGAACTCCATCTCCTCTTCTTCAGCGATACACTCAGAGATCGATCCTTTGCATCCTGCGAAGAGCGAAGAAGATCCGGTCCGTACAAAATCCAGCGAATCTCCGAAGTCGCCGCCGCTTGCGTTGACGACTGAGATTACGATCGCGAGGATCGCGATGGCGACGTAGATCGCGAGGATCGCGATGGCGACGTAGATCGCGCGAGAGTTCATTATCCTTCTCAAAGAAACCTTCTGGGTAAATCAGAAGCTTCTCGATTTCTTTAGTCCTCTTTGTGAATTACTTTGTTTCGCTTAAATAAATCAGAAGCTTCTCGATTTCTTTTCTCTCTCAAACTTGATTCTGTACACAGCTGAATACAACATTTGTTGCAACATTTAAGAGCATAATCTTTAGTCTTGATATTTCTATATCAAGGACGAAACCTTCGTTATGTCATTCGGAAAATTGATTTCCGAACAGGTAAATGTTCCACCATTTTCGCTTAAATATTATATCGATATAATTTAATTATTATGTCAATTTAATTTTAAGAGTAACTCTCACAACTGTTTATTTTTATTTTTATAACTGTTCAAGAGCTGAAAAAGCTTCGTAATAGCATTAACGTAATTAAAGGATGAAATCATGGGCATTGGCAGCAGCTGGTTGACTGCTTTGACTCTCACACACTTTTTGATAAAGTGTTTACATTATAACACACTTCCGTGACATGAGGCACTTTTGTCTAAGTAAAAAACTCATTTATCCTTAAATAAATTGACAAACGGCCGAACTACAACTACTCCTATCATTTACTCTATTTACTCATTTCCAACTAAACTTATCCATCTAAAAGGTTATTCAATCAAACTCAATTTCAATCTAAAATCTTCCGATGACAACAATTATATATTCTCATTCCCCTTCCCTATCTTTTCTTCTTTTGTATATTTATCAGTGATGTTTGTTGCTCGTTCGCGTCTCCACATATGTAGGTGACGTCGTACTACTTTTTATCAGCGAAATCGTTGATTTAACGAATAAATTATTGGGATTTCGAGGAGGAGATGATGGTAGTAACTGATTGTTTCGATTCACGGTGGCTATGGAAGCTAGTTCGAGTAGAACGACGGAGTCGCCGCGGTCGAGTGGAACGACGGAGTCGCCGCGGTCGAGTGGAACGACGGAGTCGCCGCGGTCGAGTGGAACGACGGAGTCGCCGCAATCGAGTTGAACGACGGAGTCGCCGCAATCGAGTTGAACGACGGAGTCGCTGCGGTCGAGTGGAACGACGGAGTCGCCGCAGTCTCTGTCCTGGAGTGCTCCATCGCGTGTAACCACTATGATGATTGATAGGCCAAATGAATATAGTGCCATGGATAGCGAGCTTGTTCCTTCGTCTCTTGATATTGTGTCCATTGAAACCCATCCATGATATCTTATCCGTTGTAACATGTCCAAACTAATGTTCATCCATACAGTTGTGGACAGTAATTTGTAGACGTGTTATTAGTTTCGACTTATGCATCAATTGTATCATAGATAAAATTTCATGGACAAATCTAGATAGACAATTTTTATGTGCTAATTATCATGAACACGATAAATTTTGTTTGTCATATGTACAAAATGTAGCATCCATAACGCATTATCCATACTAAATTGTCCACATCCTTCAATCCATACATGATCATCCATATTAAACAATCTATAATGCATTGTAATTTGTCCACGCATATTTATCCATACCAAATTGTCCATCGTCCATCATCCATCATCGATAACACTATGTTCCATATCATCTATAATCCATCATCCATAACACTAGGTTTATAACACCATTGACATCGACAATCATGTCGGATCTCGTCTTTAGGATCTTCATAAAACGATTCACCATTCGGAAATTGGTATGAATCAAATGCTAAAATCAGATGCGAAAAATGTGAAATCATCACATATGCCCTAATTAACCAAATTAAATCAACCAAAAAAGAACCCACATGAGCGAATTGAGAGGTTGAGAGAGACAACGTGGAAAGAGGAACAAAGATGGGGATGGCGAAGGTTGAGAGATACAACATGGAAAGAGGAACAGAGATGGGGAGAAGAAGAAGAAAAAAAAAGAAATTGGGCATCGTGAAAGAGAAATGGGAAAGCGAGACGATGACAGAAGATAGTGTTAAGAAGCAAAACTAGATAGAAAGAAAGAAACTAGACAAAAATAAAAAAAATATCGTGGTTAGAAAAACAAACCAGGCAAATATAAGAGAGAGATAGAAGAAGGGTATAATAGTATTTAAAAAAAATGTACAGTTGACAAAGTGCCCCAAAACACAAAAGTGTGTCTAAATGTAAAGAAAATAAAAAAAGTGTGCTAAAGTGTAATCAACCCTTTTTCTTTTCGCTATGAAGTTTGGTTAGACAGAGACGGCATCTACTTCAAAATCCATCCAACGCCGTTAACGTCATCGCACGTTTCCGTTCTGTTACCGTCAACGCTCCGTTCCGTTACCGTTAAGGCGTTAACGCTCCGTTCCGTTACCGTTAACGCTCCGTTCCGTTCCGTTACCGTCAACGTTACGGAGAACGGGAAAACCAATCACATCCCAATATAACGGCGATGTTAACGCCGTCAATATCACGGCTGTTTAAACTCCCGAGGCAAAGATCATATGATCGCTTTACGCTTTTAAGCTTACCCAATTCTTCCCTCACGCGAGGAAAATCTCCATTGTGTTCGTCGCTGTTAGCAGATCGGAGAGATGGGTGTTGATTTGGAATCGGTGTCAGAGGCAACCTCCGGAGCCGTTGGGTCGCTTCTGAGTACAACGATCTTATATCCGCTTGATACATGTAAATCAAAGTTCCAGGCCGAAATTCGAGCTCGAGGTCAGCAGAAATACAGGTTTTTTCCTCGAATTTGTTTTGGATGTGTCCCTTGTTTGTCTTTCGATGTTTTTCTGACTCGATAATGATCCCCGTTATGGAATTTGAGTTTTATTTATACCCTGCTGGGAATATGATTACTCGATTTCTATTGATGTTCCAAATCTCGTTTGATATATGCAGATATCTATCAGATGTCCTGTGGGAAGCAATTTCTAAACGACAAATTCTCTCGCTGTATCAAGGCCTAGGAACAAAGAATTTACAGTCCTTTGTTTCGCAGTTCATATATTTTTATAGCTATAGCTATTTCAAGAGGGTGCATAGTGAAAGGACCGGTTCAAAATCAATTGGAACAAAGGCAAACTTGCTCATTGCTGCTGCTGCTGGGGCTTGTACTTCCGTCTTAACTCAGGCACGTGTACTTTGATGAACCCGAGATTAGGCATGTTAATATCTTTTACAATTAATTCTTTATTTGGAATGAAAAATCAAAAGTCTTGTTTCCTACACCATGGGCTATTATTGTCTTGTTGCAGTATCGATTTTGAGGTTTGAATAAAAGACTTGAGTCTTATCTTTGTGCAGCCTCTAGATACAGCTTCATCAAGGATGCAAACGAGTGAGTTTGGAGAATCAAAAGGTTTGTGGAAGACCTTAACAGAGGGAACATGGGGAGATGCATTTGATGGCCTAGGCATCTCTCTTTTATTGACTTCAAATCCTGCAATTCAGGTAGAATTTGTCATTCTAAACCATGACCTACCAATTCGGGAAGCTCATTTGAATTTCCCTGGTGTATTTGCAATTTTGTTACCTAGACAACATGACTGGATGAACAACTACCTTCTCTTTGCAGTATACATTGTTTGATCAGCTGAAACAGCACCTGCTTAAACAGAAAACTGCAAAAGCCGAGAATGGTTCTTCCCCGGTAGTGCTCTCTGCCTTTATGGCGTTCTTGTTAGGTGCGGTCTCCAAAAGTGTTGCCACTGTCATCACATATCCAGCAATCAGGTATTTACCTTTTGGACAAGATTACTGGAATTCTTGATTAGCCTTAGTGAATTATTGTGTGGGAATGGATTAAACTATCTGTCTCTCAGATAAACTTCTCAAGTCTCATAATTTTAAGGCTGTGGGCCAATTCAGATGCTATGTTGGGCTGAATTTTGCAGGTGCAAAGTGATGATTCAAGCTGCTGAAGACTCGAAGGAAAACGAAATTAAGAAGCCTAGAAGAAGAATAAGGAAAACGATTCCCGGGGTTGTCTATGCCATATGGAGAAAAGAAGGTATGTTAGGGTTCTTTAAGGGCTTACAGGCTCAGATCTTGAAGACAGTTCTGAGCTCAGCATTGCTACTGATGATCAAGGAGAAAATTACTGCAACGACATGGATTCTTATTCTAGCTATACGTAGAACTTTGTTTCTCACAAAGCCAAAGGGTAAGTTGAAAAGTCCTTGAGACTCGCAAATCTGTTTGTTACCGCCAAGCAAAGCAAGAACAGGCTTGGAGGTTGGTCACGTTCTGCTTTCTATGTATGATTTGCACGGTAAAGATCTTGGTTTGACTGTCTGTACCGGAAACTATTATAACACAAGCATTGTAATAGTTGTCATTTCAAGAACAACATTCTAACTTTTGATCTGATGTAGATCAGATATAAAATTATTTGTAGCTGAATGAGTCGTAGAGGTGGGTTATTGTGTAGTTGGGTCTGTAATAAAAGCGAGAATCTTTGTGTAGGATCAAAGGGACAAAGGGAAGGATGTAATAAAAAGGTTTCTTAAGAGACTCGAGTCCAAAATAATATAGTATGGATTATTGAGCTTCATTACTCGTATCTATGTCTATGATCATTGTGAGGTATCTCGCAAATCTTGGAATCTTCAATACCTTCAGTCTTAAAAATAATTTTGTATCTCTTTTTGTAGACGTGATTTGTTATCTGTAGTTGTAACTTGTTGTATATGATGTAATATAACATCTACTATTGTCCTTTTTAACGTTGAATAAATACAAATAAATATATTTAAAAGGAAAAAATTATATATATAAACACGATGCTTCTAAATAAGAAAGAGGGTTAGGCACTGGTTCCCGTCAAATCCCATTGGACCGGAGTAGAATAGTTTCAAGGCCAATTCCGATTGTTAGAGAGAGCTTCAAGACGATCGGCAAGGAAGAGAACAAGATGATGTCCGGCGGGAACTACTCGACTATTGACAGCCAGAAAGTCTCTGGATCTGTACCTGTAAGCTCCTCGATCTCGATTTCTTTTACATGAGTATCTTCGTCTGTGCTCGTCCATACACTGTTTGATTCTTCCGATCTGATCTAGTTTCCATGTCTTTTGTTTGTGTCGATCGTAGTCTGTTCCAGATCCAGGCCATACTACCATCAAATTCGCAGGTAACATTGTCGTATTTTATGAAAGTTATGTTGTAGGAAAGAACGATTTGATTTGGAATTAGAGGCCCTTTGAGTATGCTGATTTTTAGCTAAGACGAAAGGATAGGGTTTAGCGAATAGAAAATACGGGGATATTTTTTACGGAGAAAGAGGAAATTTTGTAGCTGCAAATGTATTTCCTTTTAAAGTTTTGACTTGACATGGTTATATATGTTCATGCTAAGTTGTGATTGAGGGATGCATTGTTTTGCAGAGTCAAATCTACAAACTTTTCCTCCATCTGCGACTCAGGGAAAGATCTCTGCTGGTAGTTATCCCCCTCGAGATGCTGACGGTAGGATTCTCTGGAGTTTTATTCTGTATTAGTTAACAATTTCTGAATGTTAATCTAGTTGATTGAGGAATTTAGGATGTGGAATCGTGTTCATCGACTGCTTCATGTTGACTGCCCTGTGCTAGTCTTTATATGGCTTATAGTATAAAATTTGAACCCTGGTGCAGATTCATTTTCTGGGCATGGTAATGGTAGTACAGATGAACCTCAGTCTGGTGGCTGGCTCCATAAATTCACTGTTGGTGCTTACAAGCCATTCTTTGATGTCGACACTTCGGATGTTGTAGAGAGACTCAAAGAATCTCTCTTCCCATTCCGTGGAACATTTACAGAGAAGACAGCAGATAAGCCTGACTTGTAAGAGTCGTGTCTTGCTGATCTTTTTCAACTTAGAGAGGTTTTATTTTTTAGCTTCTCAAACTTATTGATTGTATTTGCAGGTATGGTCCATTCTGGATATGCACCACCTTGATATTTGTGGCAGCATCTATCGGCACATTTGTCACATACATAGCACACAAATGGAAGAAACAAGAATGGAACTACGATATAAATCTGGTGACTTGGTCTGCAGGAGTGTTCTATGGCTATGTCACTATTGTTCCTCTAGCACTATATGTCGTTCTCAAATACTTCTCTGCGCCATCAGGCCTAGTCCAACTCTTCTGTCTCTACGGCTATTCCCTATTCATCTTTATTCCTGCACTGGTACCTTGTAGAAAATGTGATTCATATCGAAACATCTGAATACGACGAGACTTTTGACATTTTTTTACCTGTTTCCGACACTGCAGTGCCTCTCGGTCGTGCCAGTGGAGATTTTCAGATGGGTTATCGCGGGTATAGCCGGATTCATGTCTGCAACGTTTGTGGCGTTGAACCTCAAAGCGCATATCAATTCCGCTGGAGAGAGATCGATCCTGATTATCGCCAGCATCTTTCTTTTGCAGCTCGGGCTTGCGGTTGTGCTGAAGCTCTATCTGTTCACAGTCACCGTATAATTCATCAAAGTTTTAGACCTTTATAAACTAAAAGGTAATGTTTTTCTCCGATATCTGTAGATGCATAAACGTTTATCTCCTCCTCAGGTTTATCCAATTTTTGTACTATTTGGAAACTGAACTCCAGGATTCCATTCATTTATGATTTGCTTGTAGAAAATAGTGTAATAATAAATCGATTTGTTGTTTGCTGCGATGTTCAAACTTTCTGTATGTCGCCAACAATTTGAAAACCCTACAACAACTCCTTGACACGAAAAACACATGTTTAACCAATTAAAACTAATTTGAGCACCAACGAAAAAGGTAATTTATTGTTTTCTTTTTTTAAGAAATGAAAAAAATGTAAGGACCCAGAAACTTCAATTCTATAGGGTCTTGCAAGATTTGTACGGATACGGCGATCTTCTTCACTGGAATTTCTGTAAACACACTGACAATTCTGTAAATATTCTTCCACATTACGTCAATAACATAATCGAATCATCTTCGATTTTCTGTATTTTTTTTTTAAATAAAATTTTCGATGCTTCTATTTCTTCCTTCGTTCTTGTAAAATGGTTGTTGTTTTTCAGTGTTTGGCTGTAATAGTAATGGCGAATTTCTCCACGGATAATTCAAAAATTAAAAGAAAAATAATAATTTGTATTTTGCTACTTGGCGTTTTTCAATTTTCATGTGGGTCTCAATCATCGAGACTTCCACTTTTAATTTTTTTTTCCCTTCTCTTATTATTATTATTGTTAAATTAATCTGTTCTTTTCTGAACATGGCCGTTGAATTTGATAGCCAGATTCACACTAATCTTCTTCCTTCAATTATTCCTTCATCGCTTGGCGTGAGATTTGAGGTATGTTGTGTTAGGTACCTTGTAACGTTTCTCAGTTTGTTCATCTTTTACATCGCAAGCAATCAAAATCACCCAACACTTTCTCTCAAAAAAGATTTAGACATTTAAAGAGAGATTTTCTTGTTGGGGCAAAATTGATTTTTGTCAGAGAGTGAATTGTAAGTGAGATCAAGTGATTTGCCCCATTTCTAACGCTTTCCCGTTTTTCTATTCGTTTATTTATTTATTTCCAGGTCGCGATTAAATTGGAGATTTTTGCAGATGAATTGGGTTTGAATGTTTGGTGGGTGTGGAAATGGACAGGAGGAGCTGGCTATGGCGGAGGAAGTCATCTGAGAAAAGTCCCGGCGAAACAGAGAGTACTGGCTCAGTCTCTTCTCATTCTGAAAGATTCTCAGACGATCAGGTAACATTTTTTTGTCCGCTTTGGTTCGCTAAATCGAAAAAGATTTGACTTTATGTAGCAGAGCGTTTGTTTGATCCTTCATTTCATCTATTGTGAGAGACTAAAGTGGAGAACTTGATAGATTCTGTTGTGGTTTTTTTTTTGTTGAGAATCTATCAATGTGGCAATGTGCACATTGTGAGTAGAACCCTTGGTAATAATGTTGCTCTAGTGTGTATCAATTTGATGTGTTTGGTGTGTAATGTATGTGAAACTCAGAGATCTCAATCACCGGAATTAATCTCTAAACCTGTAACAAGAGAAGACGAGGCAACGGCGGATATCAAGATTCTAACGGAGAGGCTCTCTGCAGCTCTTTTAAATGTCAGTTTAAAAGAAGATTTTGCCAAGCAGCATGCTAAAGTTGCAGAGGAAGCTGTCACAGGTTTGTTGTTGTTGTCACACTTTTTAAAAGAAGAAATCGAATTTAGTTCTCGGTAATTGAATGAATGTGCATGGGAAATTTTGCTTGATTTAGGTTGGGAAAAGGCAGAGAAAGAAGCTGCGGTTCTGAAGCAACAGCTTGATGCTTCTACTAGCAAGGTTTCGGCTCTTGAGGATCGAAATAGTCATCTTGATAGTGCGCTTAAGGAATGTGTGAGACAACTCTGGCAAGGAAGAGAAGAGCAAAATCAGAGGATCGAAGAAGCTATAAACAACAAATGCGCAGAGTGGGAAACTAAAAAATCTGAACTTGAAGCCCAAATCGAGGAGCTCCAAGCCAGACTTCGAACGGGAAAAGAAGAGGTTGCTACTGCTTCAGTCCACGAAGACCTTTCCCCGAAACTCGAGGCGTTAGAGAAAGAGAACTCAGCTTTGAAGAAACAACTACTTTCAAAAGCAGAAGAAGTCGAGATAAGAACTATTGAGAGGGACTTGAGCACTCAAGCTGCTGAATCTGCCAGTAAACAACAGTTGGAAGGGATCAAAAAGCTGACTAAACTTGAAGCGGAATGCCGGAAACTGAGAGTCATGGTTCGGCGATCCAATGAGCTCAAATCTTCTATAGACAACCAATCAAACAACTCTGATAGAGTTTCTTTTAGTGACAATGAGATGCAGAGTCCCTCTGAAAAGGTCATTGGGAAAACGTCAGTGGCTCCTTCAGTAGACATTGGTTTGATGGATGACTTTCTTGAGATGGAAAAGCTCGCTGCTCTGCCACATTCTGAACCGGGAAGAGAACATTCAGAGAGTAACAAGGGATTAGGGAAACCTGATGCTCAATTAAGCCAATTAAAACATGAACTGGAAACTTCGCTTCACAGAATTTCTGAACTGGAGGAAAAAGTAGAGATGGTAGAAGTAGAGAAATTGCAATTGGAGATGGCATTGAATGGATCCAAAGAGCAAATTGAGGCATTGCAGAGTCGACTAGTGGAGACAGAGGGGAAGTTATCCGAGTTGAAGAAACTAGAACCAAAAAATCAAGATCTAGACTTGTTGTTGGGTGAATCGGGAAAGCAAATTCAGGATCTTCAAAGACAGCTAAACAAAGCACAAGTGAATCTGTCAGAACTGGAGACTACAAGAGCAGAAAACCAGGATCTAGAGTTGTTGTTGGGTGAATCTGGAAAGCAAATTCAGGATCTTCAAAAACAACTAAACAAAGCACAAGTGAATCTGTCAGAAGTAGAGACTATAAGAGCAGAAAAGCTGGAACTAACCATATGTTTAAATGGGACAAAGAAGCAGCTTGAGACATCGCAAAGTAAGCTAAAGGAAACAGAGAGAAAGTTAACAGAGCTTCAAACTCTACTGCGTCTAACAAAAGATGCAAAAGAAGCGGCTGAGGATGGTGTAAAAGCTGCAAACGCGAAAACAGAAGCAGTTGAATCAAGACTCAGAGATGTCGAAGCAGAAGCGGAATCTTTGATCTTGAAAATCGAATCTTTGGAAGAAGCTACGGAAAATGAACGTGCTTTATCAGCAAAACACATTTCAAAGTGCGAAGAACTGCAAGATGAGATCTCAAATCTAAAACACGAACTTGAGCATCATAAAGAAACAGAGCCTGAGCCTAACCATGTGAAAGCTTTTGATGAGGATTATAAGCTGAAGCAGGTCAGATTCTCTTCTCATCTCACTGCAATATTACATAATATTTTTATCCATGGGCATATACTGAAACAGTTTTAGAACCCTGAACTTAGAAACTTCCATAGAATCTTAATCAAAGACAATGTGGCAATTACAGGAGAAGGAATTGGCAGTGGCTGCCTCAAAATTTGCAGAGTGCCAGAGAACTATTGCTTCGCTGGGTCAGCGATTACAGTCACTTGCTACACTTGAAGAATTCTTGATTGAATCTTGAGGAGGAACTATCTGTACAGAATCTTGATCTTTCCCTTGAATGGTGAGAAGAAATCAATCCACGCTGAAATCTCGAATGATAAGCAATTGAATCGCTGCGAAAGAAACTTCGAATTGCATCCATGAAGACAAGGGTAGATGATAAGCGAACAGAAAGGAGTCTCTGCATACATCAGAAAGTAAGGCTAAGCCAAAACAGGGTTGAGATATTTGTCGATAGAAACAAGAGAAAGAAAAGATGATAATTTTTCTTTCAATTTGATAAATTAATTATCCATTCAATTTCTATTGTTCAAAAGATCAAATCAAATATCAACAGAACTATGTCCAAATACAAACAAATATGTAAAGCAAAATATAGCGAGCTGTGACAAGTCTTTCCTCTTTTACTTGTATCCTCTTCTTTTTTTTCTTTTTTTTGTCGTCTACTTGTTTCCTCTTCTTAAATTCACCACTTTATAATTATTTTTCCAATTTAGCCAAAACTCAAAAACAGTGGTTCCTGACATTCAGCTGTGTACAGAATCAAGTTTCAGAGAAAAAGGCGAAACAACGTAATTCACAAAGAGGACTAAAGAAATCGAGAAGCCTCTGATTCACTCAGAAGGTTTCTTTACGAAGAAGAATCAACTCTCGCGCGATCTACGCCACGCCGCCATCGCTATCCTCCTCGCGATCGTAATCTCAGCTGTCGACGCAAGCGGCGGTGGCTTCGGAGATTCGCTGGATTTTGTGCGGACGGGATCTTCTTCGCTCTTCTCAGGATGCAAAGGATCGATCGTTGAGTGTATCGCTGAAGAAGAGGAGATGGAGTTCGATTCAAAGATCAACCGGCGCATTTTAGCGCAGAAGAAGTACGCTAACTACGGTGCGATGAAGAAGAACAGTGTGCCTTGCTAACGCCGACGGTAACGGAACGGTACGTTGACGGTAACGGTAACGGTAACGGAACGTTGACGATAACGGAACGTTGACGATAACGGAACGTTGACGATAACGTAACGTTGATGATAACGGTAACGTTGACGATAACGGTAACGTAACGGAAGGTTGACGATAACGGTAACGGAACGGAACGTTGACGGTAATGGTAACGGAACGGAACATTCACACTGACGGTAACGGAACGGAACATTCACACTGACGGTAACGGAACGGAACATTCACACTGACGGTAACGGAACGGAACATTCACATTAACGGTAACGGAACGGAACATTCACATTAACTGTAACGGAACGAAACGTTGACGGTAACGGAAAGAAAACGTGCATGACGCTAACGGAGTTCAATGGATTTTGAAATAATATTTCATAGCGAGAAGAAAAACGACAAAGCCGTCAACCAGTTGCTGCAAAATGAAAATAAAACAGTTGTCAGAATAATTATTTTTCCATCCACTTTGTAAATTATAGCTATCGAGTGATCCTGACATTATTATAAGTGATCAAGAACGAAAATTTTGATAATTTTGCGTCTGAAAAAAATTCAATTCCTGATTTAAACTAACAAAACAATTTTTTTTTTTTAATTAAAAACCATTACATCACTACCACTTAATTAGAAATACATATACCGTAGACATTTTTTGTAAATTAGAATTGTTAAGTTGTATATATTTACCGGGATTAATGGTTATCCTAAGAGCCGATCATGATCGCCACGGATTTAGGGTTCGAAGAGAATTGCAAGAGAGTCGTTGAGGAAGTTGTCAACGCCTTTGGACGCATCGATGTGCTTGTGAATTGTGCAGCGGAGCAACACGAGGTTTCGATTGAGGATATCGATGAAGCAAGGCTTGAGAGAGTGTTTCGTACCAACGTCTTCTCCCAGTTTTTCTTGGCCAAGTGAGTAAATTACCTGAAACTCGGGTACTGTTTTGGTAATTCGTTTTTTATTTTTTTCGATTTGGAGAAAATTTATGAATTCAAACTGAATATTTTAGCTCGCTCAGAAATATTTTAATCCCGTCACTGTAGGTTTTGAAAAATTTGCTTTTCAATGAAATAATAATATATCAAATGAGATTTTCGGGTTGTTGGGTAGTTTGACTTGGTCTGGGGATGTATAGACCAATCGGTTAATAACAAATTTAGTTCTGGGATACATAGACTTTCCGGTTTATTTGTTTTGGAGAAAATATTATTATCATATATTATGTTGGTAGGTGTAAGAAAATTAAGAAAACTTGATACGGTATTTGGTTTTAGAAAAATCTAATTGGAAATGCAAGCAAGTATAATATTTTTTATAATTAAGAAAAAAATGAATTAAAAGTTTGGAACAATCGGTTTACAATGAAACTGGTTGTGGCTAATTGATCCGGTTAGGATTTTAAATGTTTATTATTATCTACCGTAAAGTGAGTTCCTATTTCTGTAGTTTGAAATAAAATGGTGGAAATGAAGGAAGGGAGCAGTATAATCAATACGACGTCGGTTGTTGCATACGGAGGAAACGCGAGTTTGCTAGAGTACACTTCTACTAAAGGAGCCATCGTTTCCTTCACACGTGCGTTAGCCCTTCAGCTTGCACCAAAGGGCATACGTGTCAACGGAGTCGCTCCTGGTCCGGTCGTGACTCCATTTATAACCGCTTCGTTCTCCGAAGAAGCTATCAAGCAGTTTTGGTCAGAGACACCGATGAAAAGAGCGGCTCAGCCTGTGGAAGTGGCTCCTTCTTACGTCTTCTTGGCTTGTAACCATTGCTCTTCTTACTATACCGGCCAAATCCTCCATCCAAACGCTAAGCTCTGATTAATCCGGTTTTCTGGTTGGTACTAGTTTTGATTTCGGTTTACGACCGAACGGAAACCAAATATCATTTGGTTCGGTTTGGTTTTAGTTTGGTATGATTTCAGTTTCGGTTTGGATTAAATTGAAGGATTTCAAACCGAATTGGTTATTTCGTCTTTAGTTCGGTTTTTGAGTAGTTAGACCGGACTGGGTATTCCTAAGTCCATCACCGTCCTCTGTTTCCATCTGGGCTTTATATATGATCTTTGTTGCAAGCTATTGTGACGCAAACGCGTTTTTGTACAGGTGGTCTTATCGTGAACGCTTGAGCTTTGCCCTCTAAGATGGTGTCGTCTTTGTTGGTGTGAATGTATATATCCCTGTCGACGAAGTTAGTAGAAAGAGAGTATATAGAATACAGTTCTGTGGTAAAATGTAGTGTGTGTGTGTGTGTTTGTTGAATGGTGAATGAATAATGTAAAAATATGTAAATAAATGGTATAGTTTGGTTATAAGTTTGGGTTTGTCAAGGAAAAGATCTACACTTTACACAAAGTAAACCAAATCGAAACAGAAATATCATTACTTGTTATACATCACTACAAGTTGCAAGTATCTTAATATGCTACAGGTGGGTGTTTTGTCTCAGTCTGAGTCTCCCTCGAAAAGGAACAAGTAAGGAGTCACTCCTGTTCTTCCGCTCTCTTCTTCTCTTACTATATTAGCTGCACCGATCTCTCTTGGGTTGTTCCAACCTAACCGCTGCTTATAGATGGCATCATAGGCCTCTACGTTCAGTCCCGATGCTAGAAAGAGTTCTAACTCATCCACAAACCGGTCTGTTCTCGCCATTATGAACGGACGAGCTGCCTCTGCGATGACCGCTTTGAATTCTTCTTGATTTGTCTCTGCGCTTCTTGCTTCTTGTTTTTGTCTCTGTTCGATTCTGAAATAAGAGGAAGCAAGTCTTTTGCGTTTCATGCCATTGAGAAATAGAGAGTAACGGTGGTTTTTCCATATACATCTTAAACGCGCGTAAATGTTGTTCCAAAGACATCAAACTTATACTTTGATCAATTAAACCTCAAGCCCATCAAGATAACTCTATCCATGAGTTCTAATTATTTACGTTTTCCTTGACAGTTTTTACCTTTTGCGGAAGGAATCCATTACACCGACCAAATGATGCAGAACAATATCAACATCTTCCTCCTACAGAAAAGCCAGAAAAGAAAATGAATAGAGGCAAGAACAATTGAACAAGGAGTTAACAGCACAAATCATGGATTGCAAGCGTACCTGCATTAGAGCTTGAAGCTCCCTCCTCAACCAGGCTTCAAGCCACCGATTAGGCTGGAGGAACTTTTTCATTTTCCAAAAGCGAGGAACGTCAAATACATCAGCCAAGAAACCTGGTTAAGAAAAATTTTACGGTGAAGTTTTAAGCACATTTTAACTCTACTTGATAAGGGTGTCTATTTATCCCAATCTAAATTAAGTAACGGATTTCCCAACTGTTGTAATCAGTATTGAATATTACACGCACGCTTGTTTTAATATTTAGTTTATCAGTAACAACATGGATGACAATATGATAAAAATTTCAGAAAAGGGCAAAACCTGACTGGGTGTAGTAACATTGCAATCTGTATCTCTGTTCTTTTGTTAGGACAAAACTGCACAAAGAAGACGAAATTAAGCTTGATATCAAAATACTCTAAAAAGAGACGTATTCAACACCCTCTAACCTACCCATCTGTAATATTCCGATTGATATAATGCCGCTCAAAACAGTGCCCATCGTAATTGTGGATGATCGAAAGGTTCTCTCTCTGCATATTTTTGTGGTCATATCTGTAAACAAGTTCTTGAAGGTGTTCTGTGCAGAAAAGAGCATTTCCAGGAAGCAGACCTTACAGAGAGGACATTTAACAGAGGGCAGTTGCTTAGAGACCTTGCTAGAAACAACTTTGATCCATTGATTGATGCAGCTGAAACAGAACGTGTCTGCAACACAAGAGCAAAGCAAAGACATAATTAACATTACATTTCTAATCTAATTATGGTCAAATTTGCAAGAAGCTATCAGTCATTGCCTAAACCATAAACCTACGGCCTATCTAGGATACACAGAGCTAATCAATCAAATCCTTTTCCAAAATATTTCCTTGGGAATAACTAATGAATCCGTTTAAATTGTTCAAGACAAACAATAACCCAGAATGAATCTTTGAATACACCCTCAAAACTTCAAATCCTTGATGAAATCGAGGAATCATCCAAATATTTCAACAGAAAATTGAGAGAGAGGGAAGCATACGGAAACAGGTATCAAGATAGGATTCTTGGAGTATGGGTCCAAGGCAAATAGGACATGGATCTCGATCTGATCCGTCGGCGATGGAACTGCTCCCGTCGGCTATCTCCTTCGCCGCCATACCTGAGGACGCTCCAGTCTCCGCTTATTCAACTGTTACGACGTCGTGTGACCAAACACCCCTTATATGTTTTTTGGGGAAATTGCAAATTTTAGCCTAAAACTATTTTTAAATATAAAAGAAACCCGTAAGTATTTAAACTTCCCAAAACTGAATTCGATTTAATGTGGAAAATCTTCTTCACCCGATTCATAAAGGTGTAAACTTTGATGAGTTCGTTTTATTTTGATTCCAGAAAAAAAAAAAAAAAGGGACACTGCCTTTGAATTTCTCTATACCAGTATGAGAGAAGACATATGAAGAAGCACTACAAAGCAATTGTCTCCCAACTGGAGAATTGCAGATCCATGGTGGAACTGAATCAACTCCATGGCTTGATGATCAAATCCTCAGTTATCAGAAACGTCATTCCTCTAAGTCGACTCATAGATTTCTGTACAACTTTTCCAGAGACTATGAATCTCAGCTACGCGAGATCAGTATTCGAAAGTATCGATTGTCCAAGCGTGTATATATGGAACTCTATGATCAGAGGCTGCTCAAACAGTCCAAACCCAGACAAAGCATTGATCTTCTACGAAGAAATGCTTCGGAAAGGGTATTCTCCGGATTATTTCACTTTTCCTTATGTGCTCAAGGCTTGTTCTGGGTTAAGGGACGTTCGATTTGGGAGTTGTGTTCATGGATTTGTTGTGAAAACCGGGTTTGAAGTGAATATGTATGTCTCTACTTGCTTGCTTCATTTGTATATGTGTTGTGGAGAAGTGGATTGTGGTTTGAAGGTTTTCGAGGATATCCCAAAGTGGAATATTGTTGCTTGGGGAAGTTTGATTTCTGGGTTTGTGAATAACAATCTCTTTAACGACGCGATTCAAGCGTTTAGGGAGATGCAGAGCAACGGTGTGAAGCCGAATGAGACAATAATGGTGGATCTTCTGGTTGCTTGTGGCAGATGTAAAGACATTGGGACTGGAAAATGGTTTCATGGGCTTCTTCAAGAACTAGGCCTTGATCCATTTTCTCTGTCAAAAGCTGGTTTTAATGTGATATTAGCTACAAGTCTAATTGATATGTACGGAAAATGCGGTGACCTGAGTACTGCGAGGTATCTGTTCGATGAAATGCCTAAGAGAAACTTGGTTTCTTGGAATTCCATCATCACAGGGTATAGTCAGAACGGTGATGCAGAGGAAGCAATGCATATGTTTTCGGACATGGTTGCTTTGGGTATCACTCCTGATAAAGTAACGTTTTTGAGTATCATCAGAGCTTCTATGATTCAAGGATGTTCACAATTGGGACAATCGATTTACGCTTATGTATCGAAAACTGGATATGTGAAGGATGCTGCTATAGTTTGTGCACTTGTGAATATGTATGCTAAAACCGGTGATGCAGAGAGCGCGAAAAAAGCATTTGAAGATCTGGAGAAGAAAGATACAATAGCTTGGACCGTTGTGATTATTGGGTTAGCCAGTCATGGGCACGGGAATGAAGCATTGAGTATATTCCAGAGAATGCAAGAGGAAAGTAATGCTACACCTGATGGAATCACATTTATCGGGGTATTATATGCGTGCAGCCACGTAGGTTTGGTCGAGGAAGGACAAAGATACTTTGCGGAAATGAGAGATCTTTACGGCATAGAACCAACAGTTGAACACTATGGATGTATGGTTGATATCTTGAGCCGTGCTGGTTGTTTTGAAGAAGCAGAGAGATTGGTAAAGACTATGCCGGTACAACCCAATGCTACTATATGGGGTGCATTGTTGAATGGTTGCGAGATTCATGAGAATTTTGATTTGGCTGATCGAATAAGATCAATGGTAAGTGAATCAGAAGAACTCGGTAGCGGAATCTATGCTCTACTATCTAATATTTACGCCAAAGCTGGGCGGTGGACAGATGTGAAGCTGGTTAGAGAATCCATGAACAGAAAAAGAATAGCTAAAGTTTTAGGTCACAGTTCTGTTGAAACAACGTTCTAAACTTTCAGGGTCCTGCTTTTATGTTTCTATTCAGAAAAATCTAAGAGATCAATAGTAATTTTAAATTCGTTTTCTGGTTTATAGAATAAAAGAAAGACAATCTTTTCCATGAAAACGAAATCCAAAAACTTTTAGACGATGTTTGATCTTCATCATCTGTATGCATCTGGTAAACTGTAACCAGGCATGACTATCTTGTCAGCAAACATCTTGCCGGTCTTGGGCATGACATGCCAGTGTAATGTCAAGTTGAAGTCTTTTCCGCGAAGGTTATGTCCCTGAAAGATGCCAAATGATGATCAGTTTCCGTTCTGAAGAAATAAAAAATACAGAAGACTTGGAGGGTTTGATTACAATGTACCTGATCGATGAAACGGTACTTGTTCGAGACTTGAATCCGGAACTTGGCATGTTCCTTGGCAGGGATTATCGCATCCCATAAAGAAACCTGCAAAAGAAATGTCAATATTATCTTAAAGTCCATCCAGAACTTTTCCCTAGACTTGATGAGGAAAATTTTCAGAGACGGAGGCTTTGCATTGAAGCAAAGTGTGGACTATAATACCTGATTCAGGGAATTCTTTGGGGTTTCATACTCCGCTGCCACGAAAACGAAAACCTGCAAGCATTTTTCGGTTTATGTCGGCTTTTTCATAAAAGAATACCCAGCAGGAGTAGTCTATTTTGCAATGGCTGCAGGTAATAGCAGAAAGACAAGGACTTAGGACTGTAAGTGTTTTCAGATGTTAAACCTGTTTGGTGTTCCAAGTAAATAGTGACTGCAAGTCTGCCGTAATGTCCAATGTCAAGCTGACCTGCATGACATGTAAAATGCTCAGCAATTAGAATGTAAGCAACAAGCAATAGATAGAGGGAAACCGGGAGACTCGGTGAAGAAGAGAAAGTACAAATGTATGTATAAGCTGAAGGTTATTCAGAAACCAAAAATCGACATTCTGAGAATACTCTTATGAACTACTATCACCTGTGAGTTATGTTAATCAGATTCGAAAGCTTTGAGATATATGAATTACTACACTTGAGGAAGAAAGCAAGCAACTTGAGCAATTCATAAACATGTATGATGAAGAAAAAACAATCGAAACCATGAAATCTTACCTCATCATTTCCATGGGATTGCTTCTTGAACCGATTGATGTTAAGTATCTGCAACCACAGCACAACCAAAAATCCAAATTACAATTCAGGATTTTCCATGATTCCAACATCCATAGAAACAACTTCTGACATTTTCATTAGATTCCCCAATTCAAAATAAACGACAATCAATTCACCAACCATTATTCCAGGATATAAAATTAAGGATCTAAACAATTCAATCAAAGCACACATATATGCAGATCCATCGAAGTGATGGATACATGTGATGTGAACCATACGCAAACGTTTTACCTTACCTGGATCTCAACAGAGGGATTTTGGTTGCTGAATTTGTCTGAGAAAGACGCGATTGCGCAGATGAACGCGAGCGCCGTGACGGCGAAAGTGAGCAGAGCATTTGCTCTGTAACCAAATGAATGCATCTTAAGCCCTTTCCCTTTTTACGATTACTCCTTAGGGCTTCTAGATCACTGGAATCTTGTCGCGATCCCGTCTTTGTAGCAAAATTTGTCTGTGCGGAGGAAGAAGTGGTAGAAGAAGACGACGACGAGCGTTTTAATTTTTTAATTATCCATTATTTCTCTCTTTAGTGATCGTCGCTATAATGTGATTGGCTAAGCCACGTATGATTCCCGATTCGATACTATGTAAACCGGAATTCCGGTTTGAGAATACATCGTTTCAGAAATTCCAGAATTTGCTATATATAATTACCCGATAAAAATAGTATATATTCGATGAATTTGAGTCTTTTTATCAAAAATTTGACTCAACTTAAGCATATACAAGGAAAAAATTTCATATGAATATCAAATTATGGTTGACTACTTAGCAAAAAATTATGGTTGACTGATTAAACCGGAATTAGTTTAGTTCTAGGCATGTCACTCCTTAGGCCCAATGGGTCACCAAAATATTGATTGTTAAAAGCCCATTTTGGTGAGAAACTCGGACAATTAAACGTTTTCTTTCGATCAACAAAAGAACAATGTTTTCTAGTGAAACCATTGGAGTGATTTCCCCAATCATACACTAATTTGACCTTTGCAAAACTATTTGACAGAAACACAATTGCTAATTCTCAAAGATTTTATCCACACTTTTTCAAAACATCATAATCAACTCATAAATCTCACGGATTTGGTACTTTACGGGTCAAATTAAATATGGTGCGTTCGCAATATTAGTGGCACACTATACAAGTTGATTATTATCATAAATGATGAAGCTACTGTATCTAACTATAGAGGCGGCTGCAATATCCTTTTCACACAAATAAAAAACAAAGCAAAGCTAAAATATCTTTACTTTGTGACAATCCTTTTTCCGAAATCGAGATTATAAACATCATTCCACTAACAAAATTAAAGCACATTTTGTTACCAATCCTCGGCAGAGTTAAAAGAAAAAACAGCCAAAAATAAAAAAGTAAGACTAAGACAAACATTCATATCCGTTTCCTAATAAACATTACAAAGATCACATGATACTACAACTACCTGGATTCTCATCGCTGAACATATGAGTATAAGAATCCGAGTGTGGAGGCGGCATAGCCGGCGGATGGGCATAATTCACCGCCGGATAAGGCCGGGCATACATCATCGGATGGTACATGTCACCGCCGTGACCACCACCGTAGCCTCCATGAGCTGCAGCTTGTTGCTGTTGCTGCTGTTGTTGTTGGTTCATCATCATTTGCATATACTGTTGTTGGTTCATTGGATGATTTGCCTGCGGCAGTGGCGGATAAAATCCTCCGCCTCCACTCATCGGCAAGCCTTGAACCGCCGGGTAGGAGCCGCCTTGGTGTCCCATCATACCCATCGGACCACCTTGACCCATCATACCCATCGGACCACCTTGACCCATCATGCCCATGGGACCGCCTTGACCCATTGGGCCACCTATCCCCTTGGCGCCATGATTATTAAGATTGCCCTTGTTACCTCCTCCTCCTCCTCCTCCTATGCTGTGTTTCATGAGCTCATCAATATCATGGGCCCCATGGGCTCCTCCTTTGGACCCACCTCCCCCTTTTTTAGGCCCATTATCATAATGATGGAGTCCTCCTCCTCCCCCACCACCTGATTTTACCTTATCACCCCCACCGCCTTCTTTCTTACCAGCTCCCTTCTTCTCATCTCCTTTTCCACTTTTACCCTTTTTGAAAAACCCTAGAAGGCCACCACCACCACCACTTTTGGCATCTGTTTTCCCGGTTTTGCCCCCACCTCCTTTGTTCTCTTTCCCTTCTTTCTTGCCCTTCTCTCCTCCTTTACCTCCTTTTTTACCCTCTTTTCCCATTTTACCCTCGCCCATTCCCTTCATTTGCACCGGAATCTCAAACCCGCCACCACCTCCTCCGCCGCCTTTCTTTCCCGCTCCTCCGCCACCACCGCCGCCTTTGAACCCATTCATCATCATCATGATCTCATTAGGTCCCTTAGGTCCACCACCATGATGACCCATTTGAGGCATCTTGTTAGGCATCATCATCTTATTAGGAGGCATGTGATTACCTCCTCCTCCATGACCATGTCCTCCCATCTCATCATCGTCATCCTCATCATCATATAACTCATCATCATCATAATCATCCTCACTGAAATCCTCATCGTCATAATCATCCTCACTAAACTCATCATCATCATCCGCAAACTTAACCGACTTCTTCTGATCCTTAGATGCCACGGGTGGCATCATCTTCATGTCTTTCCCACCATGACCACCACCACCACCGTGAGCAGCACCAGCAGCTTTCATCATCATCATCTGTTGAATCTGCTGAGGAGTCAGTTGCATTGGTTGACCATGACCACCACCACCACCACCACCACCACCATTACCTTTACCCTTGACTTGGATGCTTTCTTTTCCACCTTTAGCCTTACTGTTCCCATTCATATTGAGATTACCAAATTGCCCACTCAGATTAGGAAACCCTTTTCCTCCTCCTCCTCCACCGCCCAAGATCTCGGCATGTTTGCCTGATTTGCTGAGTTTCTTTACCAGAATCGCTGGGTCAACGTTCCCAGTGACTGTGACTTTCCCCTGTTCTACATCTGCTTTTACAGAGTACACGCCTGACATCAAGAGAAATTACCAAACCCATGTCAGATCCTTCTCAACAAAATTAACAGATTTCTTCTATATGCAATTTAGGAAAATTATCATGTAACGAGTCGACACATGTGATTCAAAATTTTGGCAATCCATGGTCAAAATTAGGAACCTTTTTTATGTCAGGACAGTCCAAACAATTTGAAAATTTCTTGCTGTCAATTTGGTAAATTGACTTGAAAAAAAAAGGAGAAAACCTCAGATGCTAAATCTAAAAACTTTGGACTTCATAGTTTTGGAATTAATATTTTTTTGATGTGAGGGGAAAGAATCACACAACAGGAAAAAAAAAACACACACTTCATAAATTTCAGAACTTCCAACTCCGTTAGCTGATATTTAAAATAAATAAAAAATGCATACAAATAATAGATCCATGGCTTCTGAGGAAAACCCACTTCATAAATCTCAGAACTTTATGTTTAATTATCACTAGCTTCACCATATTAACAATTCAAATGACTATACAAAGCCAAGGAGAAACAAAAAAAATGGGCAAGTAAGAAGATATATGAAGAAGGGGAAAGAGCAAGAACACACCTTCGATTTTCTGCAACTGTTTCTTCACTTTATGCTTACAGCCTTCGCAGTGAACGTTCACTTTCAGAACACAAGTCTGCAAAAATCAAATCCCAGTAAACAATTAGCACAATTTATACACCGAGAAGATTGAAGGGAAGGAGAGAGAGAAGGAGACGTATACCTGAAGCTTCATAACATCTTGTTTATTCATAATTTCTCTTAGATTTGAGGGTTTTCACAAACAGAACTCTGACTAGAGAGAGAGAAAGAGAGAGTTTCTGTCTCAACTCTTTGTCCTTCTTTCTCCTTTGAGAAGAGAAGAAATGGTAGATAGATTATAAGAAGAGGGGTGTTGTGTGTAATAAAGGTGGTTGTTGTTGTTTAAGGACAGAGAGAGAGACACTAAAAACACACTCAAAACTTGTGTTTTGTTTTATCTCTGTTTCAGGGTTTCTTATTTCTCTGTCTGTTAAAACCTAAGTGAGAGAGAGGGCGGTGGCACAGGAAGCAAGGAAATCTTCCATTTTGATTTGCAAAATATCTTTTTTTAATTTACATTTTAATATTATTTTCCTTATATTATTGTTTTTAAAATTTTAATTCTAATTTTAAAGTTTTTCGTACTTTTTTTTTTCTGGTACAGAGTCGAGGGAAAGAAGAAGCTTAAAGGCAGCTTCTTTCACTTTGGCAGAATTAAGTACAGCCTCGTTTCGTCTTTCTACTTAGCTGTATTCATCTTATGGAATACGATTGATTAACACATAATTCGAATATTTATGGTTCCTTAACTACAATACTTAGCTGTATTCACTTTTTCCAATTTTAATTTGCTTTTTATTCGTAATTTCGTATATCTAATGTGTGGTTTAGACGTAAATCAACAAAATATGCTCAATAATCTAGGTTTGTCATGTTGTTATCATGTGGTGGTTTTATCTACTGTTAATCGCTATTCACAGTTTGTCATTTTATATCTAAATTTTATATCTATATTAAAGTTTAATGGTTTTTCAAAAGGCATACATACGTGTTACGTAATTCTCCAAATATTTGATTAACGCTAACAAGTTTCAGACCACAGATTTTATCTTAGTGGTCATAGCATTTATCATTTCCTTGTGAACTAACAAGACTACAATAATTTATGAATGACACTGATAATTATGATCATGAAAATATGATTTTGTTTTTTTTTTTTTATGATTTGAGATCAATGATTTTAATGATCGTTGACGAGAGGGTTTAAGATCCAATCGCAAGCAAGAAAGCGTCTTTGTCACCTAAATGGACTTGTTTAACATCACTTAAGCAAACAAAAATGCAACTATTGAATTTAATATTAATTAAGACTCATATAATGGTAAATTATGCGATCTAGATCTTACGTATATACTACTATACCTCATACTAAAATGTTTCTCATAAACTGTTAGATTGTCAACATAACTTGGTTAGCTCAAGTAGTTAAAAATTATATAATTCGATTAAATTTACCTGTATTATCAAACCAAAATCTTTTGAAAAATCGATTCGAAAACTAAAGAAGAACAACCTTAAGCCTGCAATTTTTATGTGGTCTTAATGTTTCACAACCAGTATCCGAAAAATTAGAAAACTAAAACTAAAAACTTGATTTGACAACTTTAGTTATGCTTGATAATTTATATATATATTAAAAAAAATATACATATAAGTTAATTGTTATCGATATGTATATATAAGAGAAAAAAGGAACAATAATGTTGATGAGTTTTAATGGGTCATGAGACAGGTAGGTCGCTTCCACTCTTTGCTGTGGATAGAGTTTTCTTGGGCCAGCTTTCAACCACCAATTAGTCCAAAATAAATAATTATCAACGAACTATTTAATTATCTAATTGAAATATATTGAGGTTTTAAGTTAGAAATAAAAATCGACTTAATTGCTAATGCATGTGACGCATGTGCACCACTTCAGTGAGATAGTACATAATACAGTAGTAAGCGATTTTGTTAAACAGATTCGTAATAGTTGTGTACATAACATGAAGAAGGAAAAAAAAACTATTAACGGTATTGCGATTGTTATTTTAATTCACATCGTGCATCTTTTATTTTGCATAACTTTTACTGTGTTTAATTAATAAATTTAAATAATCGCCACGGTAAGCGTATATATGTACACGTGTAGGTCCGTGTAAGATAATATTGAAAGGGAAAAAATATGGGAAAGGACAATAAAATCAACCGATTTAAGTAAAAAAAAAGTTTAAAATGATTCATAGTGCATAACTAACAGTTTAGATGTAGTTACATACTCAACGGACCTACAAATACAAATTACAATTACACACACTTAAGATTATATAAATTCACACGTCGTCTCGAACCCTGTACATCGCAGGTCGGTCCATGCCAACCTAAGAAGTCAATGGTTTTTCTCCGACCTAAGAAGTCAAATTAAAACGCGAAAGCTATAAAAAAAAATCAAAAATCAAAAGATGGAATAAAGATCTCTTTTTTTTTTTACAACAAATAAAGATTTAAATTTAAAGGGTTTTCAGCAATCATTTTCGGAGATATTTTAGACCCTTCTTTTTTTCTAGAAAAAAATTATAAACTTTCTCTGTTGTTTTTTCGTCTTTAATATATTTAAGAAAACCAACCTCGTGACGAACATTGTCGTCAGTTTAATTTTTCTTTGTCACCTATCAGTTTGGTTATTTTCCTCAATTTTTTCATCAACTATTTTCCTTTACTTTTTACAGGCTGTTGAAATGTATAATATCGGTTTTATCCTTAATTGTTTAAATTCACTACTGCTAAAAGAGAACTTTCGAATTTATTAAGCAAATTTGTAGAGTGGTTTTTTTTTTTTGCTTCCCTTTTAAGCTTCCGTTTAAAAAGATTAAAAAAGATAAACGATGTCCAGCTTGCAGTTTTTATATGATAAATTAAAATAAAAAAGTTAGAAATGAAGAAAAAAATGACACAGATTAGTCCCATAGTTACGTTGTTAAGGATATGATAAAACTGAAAGTATCATAGCTCTGTTCCTACAATATGACACAGTTGATTTTCTTTGATAAGGAGAAACTGGGCTTCGCTTTTCCTTTATCTTTTCCATTAAACTGATATTTTTATTTGCGTTTATATACCACTACTATACACATTTGACTAATCAATAAAATTGTAAAAATTTTGGCCCCATTATAAGATGTGGGGTATTTTTGAAGCACATGCCAATGAGTGTCCAAATCAAACTGTTGTTTTATGAACTTTTTTTGGCTTTTAGGACGCTGGACCGAACACCTAAGTCCTCATCTACTCAATTCAAATCCAGTGTAGTAAATTTTTATTCTTTCCATTTACTTTTGCTATATTTTGAAAGTAACTGTATTATTCAGTCTTCATGGTATGTGCTATATTCATAGCCTCATAGGTTTAGCCGTTTTAGCGTCTAACAAAGCGTAATCTTAATGTTTTTTTGTTTTTCAGTTTGAGATTTCTATTTAGTTGTCCAATTGTTGCGACGGAATATCCAAGTTTGGGGGATCTTTATGGCTCAAATCTCAAATGCGGATTTACTCATATGATTTTTTTGTTAATGCATATATAGTTAAGAGACAAAGTCAATAGAAGAACCCACGTATGATATATTGACCCAGAACAAATAGAAGAAGAAAACAGATCATAAATTTTTAAAAATATTTACTATAGAAATATCTACCTTTTTAATTTTCAAAAAAAGAAATCTACCTTTTCTCTATTTTTTTCTTTTAAAAAAAAACTCTTAAAAGAGTTTTCTATTGCAAAAATCAAAAGTATTTGAATTGTAAAAAAGTATGTTTTCAGAATGTTTTCGTAATAACTTTAATTAATAAAACTATTTGGCAGCAATTTGATTTTCTCTTGCCATCAGCTTTATCTTCTCTTGTACGAACCATGCTTCCACATCAATTGCAGGTTTTGAATTTTTTTTTTTTTTTTTTGATATATTCGATTGGCTTTCGGTCAGTTTCGGTAGAAACACATTGAAGTGCTACAAAATGGATTTTTCCCAAAAGGGCCACCACACTGTCTGGTCCGAGTTTGTGATGTTTTCCGACTAATGCCCGAGGGTAGGCAGATCGTCTACATTTCTGACTACCAGGTAAACCAATTGGGTCCAACTGACAGACTTCCCAACAAAGTGTTGATAACAGCATAAAAGAAAATCGAATCTGGGGTGTGGGAACTGCACTCTTCACCCAGGTCACCCAACCATTAGCCACCACTTTCTGGGCGTTATTTTGAATCTTTTGACCGGTAATCGTAGAAAAATTGAAAAACAAATATGTAATTCTTTTTCTTTCATTATAGAATTGTGTAAATCACGATTCATATTCACGGAAAACAAAGGTTTCACATTTTATTAATTTAAGGTTTCGCATTTTGTTAGTTTAAAAATAAACACATTTTATTTTGCATATTTTTCGTTTTAATAATTCTATCGTTGTACAAGACTCCAACTAGAGATGTGATGTTGACAAAACAATTATGTAACTTTCGTATTGTCAAATATGTTTTTTCCCAAGATATTCAATTTTGAGTCGGAGTAGTTTAGATTAACCGACCCTAATCAGATATACTGGACATACTTTTTCTAATAATAAAGAGTATTGATGATATAATATGATTATATTTTCATGAAAATAGGGATTTGTATACTGACCAACAAAAAGAACAAACACAAGAACTAAACGTATCACGTGTTAGGTTTGATTTTGAAGGCCAAATGACGAATGGGAAGATACGTGTGAGAATGTAGACGAAGTTTGTTAGTAGTCGAAATCTCAAAACAAATTATAAAAAGCAAATTTGTCAACACCTTTGACTTCATTTTTTGAAAATATCTCTCATAACTAAGTTTCGTAATGATACTATCGAATTGCAGACGTGAAACACATGTATAAACCATTTTCGTCTCGCGTTTTTAGAAGTTTTTATTTTCTTACAATAAAAGTAAAACCATATATAATACATGTTTGGTTTAACCTAAAACCTTAATAAATTGGTAACAGATTTCGTTTATTGATTACTCCACTACAGCTAAAGAGATCGACACCACATATAAAAACACAAAAACCGTTAGACCATGGTAACAGATTTCGTTTATTGATTACTCCACTACAGCTAAAGAGATCGACACCATGAATTACGGATCAAATACTAAAGATATCATGGTCTAATAAACCGTTAAAATGTAAAAACACAAAAAAGTAAGCAAAGCTTAATTTAACATTAAACCAAAAAAAAAGAAAGTAAACAAAGCTTTGATTCATATTTCATATCATGGGGCTTTATGTCGAAGGTGATGCAAGTCCACACGTTTCTAACACATACATAAACCTAAGTGAACTGCACTAGCCTTTGGATTATATGTCTTATTTCCCTTTGGAATTTAACATAACTTTCGTTGAATTAAAAAGGTTGCCTAAACGGCGTGTCTGAAATTCGACCTAAAATCAAAGCACCCAAAACTCAGTCTAGATATCAGTAAACAATCCGTTTCAATCCACTTAGGAATAATTCAGTCCAGTGATTTACTTGATAGTAAACGTGAGAAATTTTTGGTCTAAGAGTTTGCTCATTTTAAAATAAAATTAGTCGGACATCACCACGATTATTTTGATGTTAAAGAAAGTACATTTTTGGTGTAAGAGTTTGCTCATTTTTTTTAAAAATGATTGATTTAAATTTACTAATTTGACCAATTTTATCAATAAAAGTACAAATATTTATGTAATAATTTTTAAAATTCTTTTTTTTTTTTTGTCTCTTTTGCTATTTATTTTAACATTCGTTATACGAATATCTGTGCAGACAATAGCTTGTCAATCCTGAATCTCCTATTGAAGATAGCCTTTTCTGCAATTTTGATGAATTATGGTGTTTTGTTATTAAAAACCCCCATTAATAAATTTACATCTATGGTAAAATAAAAGAAAGCGTGAGAGAAATACTCAATAAGCCAAGATGTATTGTAAAGATGTCCACAGCTGGAGTCGTTGGACTCCATATCCAAAATTGGGTCACAAACTTTTAAGTACGTAAATTATGACATCTCTATGGTATCTATCAATGTGTATTATCAAAGAGAGCTTTGTGTTGTTTGGTTAGGTACAAATGCAATCAACCTTTGAATTATATGCATGTACATATATGTGCAATAGACATATATACCCTTGCTTGCAAGGACACCTACCCTTACATACACATAAATGACAAATCACTAAAATATCTATTTTTCAAGTGACCCATTCTTGCTGATGATAAGATTGTGATTTTAGTGGTTCGTATTGTTTTTATTTCTTTTCTTTTTTTTCCTCTTGATTTAGTTTTCATTGTTTATATTTTTATTGAGAAAATTCACAAGAACTTAACCACTATGTAGATGATTCATTAACAATTTTATAAGCGACAAAAAATATCTTGCAATTTTGTATTCTATGTTATCAACCTAAAAGAGTTAAAGCCATAAAATTGGTTGGCAACGAGCAATAGCATGAAAGTTAGGTGATGGGAAAAGTTATATCGCTTCAATTAAATTTTTCTCAATTTAACTTAGCAAATTAAACAAATTCTTTAACCAAAAAAAAAAAAACAAATTCTATGGACGTTGAACCAAACTGCGTTTTAAACACACAAATCAAAGTCTCGTGTGTTCATCGAGCTATAAGTGAAATTCTCCAAAAACAACCTGCTTTTTTTGGGCTTCTACTCTAACGTTGTTTTGGCTTACGCTTTTTAGAACCATGGGGGTTGGGAAGTTATTACTGGGTAAAATCCACAAGAAAAGAAGAGTAATGGGGCAAAATCAAAAATAGTGTAAAGAGAGCAAATCCCAAGGATCAAGAAAAGAAAAAGAGAAGTAAGAGGAAAATGCTTTATTGGGTTTGCTTAAGACATGAGAAGCAGATTGAAAAACATCTGCTTTCGTCCGAAAAAGAGGGAAGTCAGATTCCAAAAACTGCACATACATTATTTACATACACATATAACTGTTATGTAATAATTTTTTATTTACATAGTTTCATATTTTAATATTGCTGATCTCTCTTTTCCTCCATTATAGACTTTCACTTTTGTCCCCCTTCGGTTCCAACATCCTCAGTAACTTGATTTACTTTCGTTCAAGTGTTCAACACAGACACACACATATATATATATATTTGTGATTTTTTTGTTTGGAACATTTTAAAGTTGATCTCGATCCGATTTCGACAATACTGAACCGAATGGACCGGATATCTTTTTGGCTGTTCAGAACAATTTTATTAATGCGTGTCTCTGTAAAAAAAAAAACAACTTTTACTTTTTCAGGTTATTTATTTACCTGTTTACCCAATGTCTCTCATGACCGGTTTACTTACACTTCAAATATTCTCTGCACTTTTCTTTTACCAGTCCTTTCCAACTTTACTTTTTTTGTCGATTGCAATTTAAAACCACTTACACCGAAAGTTTTTTTTAATGTATAAAAAGAAAAGAAAATAATTCGAAGAGTGGTGCACAAAGTTCAAGTGTTTCTGTCTATGTTCGACAAGACATTAACTAAAGCATTTGAAACATTGTCAACAAAACTACAATTCTAAAATATCCAATTGCAAAAAGCTGCTAAACGGTCGAATTGCATTAAACATAGCAAACCAAACTAAACTAAACGTACCTAATTCTTGTTTTTTTTTTTTTTTTTTTTTTTTNTTTTTTTTTTTTTTGGTCGAACACCTAATTCTTGTTTATAAACTAAAATTTTAATCATCATATTCATACCGAATAAATAGAACTGAATCTAAACTCAAAATTAGACTAATAACTCTACTGTGTATTCTTCGATTACACATAAATTGTTATTTAAATTTAATTCAGTACGAAATTACATCTAAAGTGATAATGACGATCATAAAAGTTCAAAAATCAGATTAGAACAGACGACCATTGCCTCGGCCAAACCATTTCGCGTTTGTAGCTAGTTCTTGTCTTTCCGTAATTTTCTTGTGTTTTTTCGTAGAATTATTTAATATGGCCCAAACCAAGAAAAGCTAAGAAAATTAGTAGCAATCGTTTGAAATTAATACAGACTAACCCAGTCTATGATGGATAACGCCAATTACACCCACCAGAACTAATACAATTAACCTTATGTTACAATTTGAGGAATATGTTCACAATTACAATGGCCTAACCCAAGGAGCAAAACTGTGTTAATCTTGGTGGGTTTCAGCATCTGACTCTGTTGTTGTCTCTTTATCCTTCTGTTTCTGCTTTTTCTTGCCAAGTTTATCTGAGTATCGAGCAAAAACAGCTGAGAGTGCGGTCTTCACAGTTTTCTCGGGCTCCTTCTTCTTGCGTTTTCTCGAGTCCTCCACAAAATCCTCGTCTTCTTCAACAGGTTCCTCTGAGTTCACATCCTTCTGAATTGGAGTTTCCAGGATTGTTGGCTCTATAACAGACGGGTAGCTTGAAGTTGCACGCTTGAAAGGCTCGTGGAACGTATCATACAACCGCTTCACCTGAGGTTTTTACTGTGATTTTCAGACCTCTATCACAAGATTATGGAGTTTTCGGATTATAGACAGAGGAAAATGTACCTTGCGTTCGCCAATCCCGGGACAGCGAGCTAAATCTTCCATGGAAGCATCGATTATATGAGCAAGAGACTGCATAAAACATGTTTTTGAGGTTTTCAATTTCAGTTGAATCATAAAAAAAACATAAAATTCACAATAACCGGAAAAATGTTTTTTTTTAGCTCAACCCCGAACGTAGAACCAAGTGTGACTACATCGCTCTTGTTCACATGCCGAATGCTTGTAAGAGAATGGTTTAGCTGCAAACAACAAATTACTCTGTGAGTAATTACAAAAATGACAAAAAACTATCAATAACGCAGCCTAAAGAGCTTCTTCCATACTCGTGAGAGATAATCTGTATCCATTTGGCCTTGGATGAGATCCGCTGGTTTGTTTTCATAGACTTTTATCGTTTCCAAATAACGGGCACATTCCGTCAAGCTGCAAGATAGTTTACACAGAAAGTTGTATTAACGAGAAGCAGAGTCATCGAAATGTGATTTCACATGAGCTGCAAATGAGTAGATCGATATATTGATAATACCTCCAGGCGCACAATAGGGTACAATCATGGAGAAGAGCGGTTTTCGTGACTTCAAGCAACGGTTTCACCACATCTTCCTGCACATAAGTATCACTAGACATCAATGACAACACCAGATGCAATGTTTAAGAAAAATATTTGCGATTTCGCTTCAGACTGAGCATAGGAATACGACTTTAAGACTTACAACGTCGACATGGCAAAGAACAACACGGAGCTTGAAATTCTTTTGTAGTTCCCTAATGCGGAAATAGAGGTAATCCGGATGTAGCAGATGGTATCGCAAGCTGCAGTGAATAAAATGTTTCTACTGAGACCTCAGAATGAGATAATATATTGTAGACAATGAAAGTTGCAGAGATTGACCTTAAATACAAAGCGCAAGTGCTTTGGCCAAGCAAGTAGTCCGGGATGATATCCGAGAAAACCCATTTCACGTTCCTGATATGTTTAAGAAGCGGGTTTCCTTTCTGCAAAAATCGTTATTCGACAAATGTAACTCAGATGAGTTCCCAAGAACATGGAGAGGGTTTAAGTCTCCTCACCTGTCTATTGCTAACAAGAATTGCGTTACGAGAT
The DNA here is from genome assembly GCA_900406395.1 of Kernera saxatilis. Taxonomy (NCBI): domain Eukaryota; kingdom Viridiplantae; phylum Streptophyta; class Magnoliopsida; order Brassicales; family Brassicaceae; genus Kernera; species Kernera saxatilis. Next base: position 90,127 of record OVAY01000001.1, read on the forward strand.
TGAGTTGTGTTCGAGGATAAAGAGCCAGTAGCTACAGGAGTAGAAGAAGAAGATGAAGCCACATCGGGTTGAAGCGTTTGGCTACGAACAAAAGCAACATACACCAAAAGCACATTGAAATTTAAGTTTGCTAGAAACAATGCAATCATCATGGTATACGAAATGAAGTACTAAAAATTTAAACTTTTCAACCGCAAACATTATTTTTTTTTTCCCTAGAGAAATCAATTCTAAATTGATATTCGCAGAAATTTTCCGAATTGCAGCATTGATTTCATCAAATTGGTCTAAAATCTGGAAAACCAACAGATATATATCTAAATTCCAAGCAAATAACACCTTGAACTGGGCACCTGAGAAGCGCCCGGCGGCTGCGAAGGAGAGGCGGCGGAGGAAGGCGGAGGAGGAGCAGAGTAGACGTCGGACGATTTGATGAAAGCGAAAGCCTGAGAGAAACTCTGGGAAGGCTTGAAGAGAGATGGAGGCGTGGCCTTCGTCTGTGAGCTTTCCAAGACTTCCTGATACGAGGGCACACCGATTACGATCTGGGTTTTCCGTTTGTTAGCAATCTGCTGGGGCAGGCCTCGGGATTTCTCTCCGTCGTCGTCTTCGTTCGCCATGAGTGATCAAATCTCCGAAGCTTTTCCTTTTCCCCGACTCTTTTCTCGTTCTCAACTTCCCATACGCTTGATTGGGCCTTAATTGCAGAAGCCCAATCAAGCGCACATGCAAGGTTTGCACACACAAAAAAAAAAAAAAGAGTTTAACTTGCAAGGAATTCTTTCATTTTAGGAGTTTCACAGATTTGAAAAAATACTTTAAATTTTAAATGTTATTTCCTTCAACATCATACTACCATATTTTCAACATCATATTGCCATAATTTTTCAAATTAGGTTGACGAGAGTTTTTATAGGCTCAAAATTCCAAAATTTTGAACCTTTTTTAATTTCGAAATGTATGTTGGATTTTTTTTGTTTTTTTTTTTTAATTATTTCAAGTATAATAACATGGATTTGTATTCGTGTGTGGTTCAAGCTTATTTTTTGCAACCGATAATTATATTTTTTAATCATTAATCATGTGTTTGAAAATTATGGCACAGATAGTTTGAATTTTAAAGTTGAACTTGCACAAGTTGCCTTTTAGTCAATGACTCAATGTTTACTATTGAATTTATGTGAATTATTAGTCGCCAATTTCAATATCTATAATCAGCCAAAAAAAACATGATGCTGGCCTATAAATAGTACAATACTCGCTAATAGTCTATTAATTTGAAGGTCACGGGAGTTAATTCAACATAGTCTCGTTTGATTTCATCGTGTAATCACGGACTTGTTCCTCGTGAATAGTTTGTATGACCTTAACACCCTTATGACTCTCTCAATTACTAAGTCATATATACATGAACTCTAGAGAAAGAAAGCAAAACGTTTTAGAAAAGAGTGAGTGAGAGAATGGATGAACTTACAGTATTTGGTTTGGTTAATATAACCTTAATTAAAAGCTCTTAAACAAATCGATCCGGCCATGACAGTGTGTGCAAACATTAACTGGTTTTATTTGTCGTCTATAATCTAGAGACATTATGTCAAGTTTACACCTAAATAATGGAATTAACGAGCGGTGGAGGCAGCGAACCAGTTGATAATTAATTTGACATATACATAATTTTTGGGGTTCTAATATATGCATCTGTTGCGCATATATTACATGTGAAACGTGGCATTATATACATCAAATATTTATTCTGTCCTTCTGGATGAAAATTGACTAATGATTATTCATACGCGATGAGATCCGTAGTATGACTGGAGACCTAGTGGCGGTCAATAATTTTCATATATAACTAGCACATTGCGTGGAATTATTTATAATAGTATATTGTTTGTTCTGGAAAGGACAACAATTCTAAATCGTACGGTAAAATATTGATTCATCTCATAACGTTTACGAAAATTGAATCTTGCACTCCAAAACGTAGTCGGTGTTTTGTTAGCACATGTAGTCTTCTGTATAAAACTACGAAGTGAACTCTAGTTATATATAAACCAACCAAATAGTTAATATCTGTATCTATATAAGAAAACTTCGTATGTTCTCAACTCTTAAGTATTGTTTTCTGTACAAGAAAATTAAGTTAGAGAACTAAATGTTGATAGTGACAAAAAAAATCGGGGGACAAAAGCGTAAATTCGATTCCCTCTGAACTTAATTTTTATTATAAACTATTTTATTCTCGATTGACTAATTATTACACAAGTTCATTTAAAAATTTAAGACATGGCTATACTTAATAAGTTAAGAGATTAGTGAGATGGTTGAAATCTGGATTATTTCTTAATTAAAAAAAGAAATACGAAAGAGCTATATTCTGTTAAAAGCTACAAGAAACTATATTCTATTCGCTTATCTATCTTACAGATAGCTGTATTCTTTGTCGAAGAATAAGAAATTTTTTTATATTTGGAGAACCCAGAAGAAACCCACCTGCACCACACCGCACCTCACCACTGTCCGTTGTTTATTGTTAGTTTTCTTCTTCTTTTTTAATGCTTTTCTATATTTTAAAGTATATCTCTTTTTCGGATTTGACTTTGATTCATTTGTACGTTACAGTAATACAAAAAATTAAGGAAAATGTATTGCGTGTTTATGAACAATCCACACAAAAACAAAAAATGGAAAGATGAGAAAAACGTAGTTACGGGCCTACGGCTAAAAGCAAAAGTCAACTAAACCGGTAATCTCACCGAACCGCTAGTTGAGCCACCTGTACCGGTCGATTTAACCGAAGATCCTTCGCCGTCCTTATTGACTCCTCCTCTTGGCAAATGCACCGAAGAGCTCCTCCACAAAAACGAGGCGTTTCTAAGAAAAGCCCACCGGTCTACCCGTACCGAATCACCGGTTGAACTCGGTGCAGCATTGGCTCGAACGCTACCCGTAGCACCTAGCCTAATCGAACCATCATCTCGACTCCTCCACAGAAACGACGGCGTTTTACGGAACAACCATCGATCAGACCGAGCCCTTGACTTGTCTATCGGCTTACCTCTCCTTGAACTCCCTCCCCTAGGAAGAACCAGAAGACTATTCGACCGGTTCAGTTTCCAGTTCGCCATTATTCTCTTCCTCACATCTTCCGGTAACCGGAGAGTAAACCGTTCGGTACATTCTCCCGGTTGAACCACCGAGTGCCCCGTCGTATGCGACCTCGAGAACTTGACTCGTTTAAGATCCACCGCTACTCCAGGTAATCTCCTCGAGTCAATTTCCGATTGTTGCGGCACCGGAGCAGCAACCACCGGTTCGGGATTGACCACCACCTGCTGCAATTCAAGTTCCGGTTCGGTGCCTCCCGGTTCGACCGATTCGCCTTCAGCTACTTGGTCGGCGAGATTGGCTCTGCAAACGGGGCAAGTCACGTGAGCCTCGAGCCAGGCGCCGATGCAGTGAGGGTGAAACACGTGATCGCATTTCGGAAGCAAACGCAGCGTTTCGTCGTCTTCGAATTCGTTCAAACAAATCGCACACTCCAATTCACCTTTCCCGAGCTTCTGCGTCTTCACGTCCGAGTACAGGAACGTCGGGAACGTCTCAACAACCGAGGCGTTGAGGCCACGCGCCGCCGCGTTGACGATTCCTCTGGATCTAGCCCCGCCGGCTGGCGAAACGCCGGCATCGGGTACGCCGGAGCAGTGGCGGAAGTAGATGGAGAAGAAGCCCATGAAGAAGAGAGCAGCGATTAGGATGACGACGATCACCGCCATGGCCGGACTTAACTTGCCGTAGTTATAAACTTCATTTCTCTGATCGGGCTGTGCCTGACCCGCCGCAAGCTCCGCCGCTGATAATATAAGCAAGAAAACAATCGGCAAAACGCCGGAAAAAGCCGTATGCGGCTTCGCAAGATCAGATCTTCTCATGATTCTTAAAACCCCCAACTTTTAAATTTTGGTTTCTGATTGTTGTTTGTGTTTTTGCCTCTCAGAGGAGAAGAAAGTGAGTTTTATTATTATAGCGTAAAAGAGAGATTTGAAGGAGCGAAGAAGGGATGGGTCATAGTGATGTCAGCCATTGGGTCAGTCTTGAGTTCCACGTGGCAAGAGGAAGGTTCCTCCCTCCAATAAATGAAGGTGATTTTTCTTTTTAACGGGATAAAGATTCTGCTCCATTTTCAAATCAATCATCCCAACGGAATTTTTTATAGTCGGTGTGAAATTTGTGAGGCCAGCATCTTCCTTTAAGTTTATTATTTTCCTTTTTTTTTAATTCATGGTATTCATGGCTAAATTTGCATATTTTTCGGGATTTTTTAATATGGAAGTCGATGCCAAATTGGAGAAATATGTCGAATACAAAATTATTAAGAAATCTGTTTCTTTTAGTTTTGGTTTAAAGATTTCGGTTTTTTGTTGTTGTTGTATGTGTGGTAATTACTGTAGATGGTTTTGGATTTTTAGTTTATAATTGTTGTTGGCTAAACAAATATTTGATGAGAACTACAAATACATAAAGAATTTAGTTTTACGCGTAACATCACGTTTTTAACCCATCCCTACTAAATTCAACGACATCGCAGAACGAAGAGTTAACTATGTTTTGATAACATTTCGGACAGCTTTTGTATTTGTGTTTTCTTGTTCGAAAGTTATGCTAGATTTCTCTACATCGTTGTTGGATGTCACAGAAAGGACTTTTAGTTTTGGGTTAAAGTCTTAAAGAGTTTCAACTATTATCTAGAATCTCTTTTACATATGCCAAATCAAGGACTCGTTTTCATACATTATTTCGATGTTTCCTTATGAAAAGAAAGCTCTTTCCATTTATATTTATTAACAAATAAATTTTAAGAAATCTACTTCCTTTTTTTAAAAAAAAGATTTTCATAGAATCTACTTGCCACTCAAGTAAAAGAATGTCAAAGAGACGACAAAACTCCTAAAGAACCGGGTTCCACAATCAATAGAATAAAAATTAAAATTTATAGTCCATTAGCAAGATATGCCTTTAAAAATATTTTTTTGTTTGGTCATGAAAGCTTTATAAATCGTAAACAACGAAATAATTGAGATGACTAACAAATAAAATAAAATAAAGTAATTGGAATGTTTTTAACTTTTTATAAAATATATTCGGTTCTTATAAAACAAACACTAGTTTGACCAAAAATAAATAAAACACTTATCGAACATTGGAACCCCTCGGAATTGTGAGTTAAATATTGGGCAATGAAAATAACTGCCGGCGGTGGCGGCAAAACGCAGCCGAATTTCTATCGCATATCTATTATCTACACACAAATAAATATAAGTAATTTTCAAAATCCATTAAAATTCTATGATAAATGTCCATAACTTCATAAATTTACATGACATCGGTTTATAGAAATGGCATTCCAAGACGAATGTTCACTTATTTTCGTCTTTCGGGTATTTTTCAACCATGAATCCAACGTGTGTATATAAAAAGAAATATCTAAAATCTGAAATAAATTTTAATTTATTCGATCTTGTAGCAGGAGAAGACAAAATAGAAAGCTGATGCATACACCGATCTTTTTCATTTTTATTTGTTTGGTATTATTATTCTATAGTGACACTGATATGTCGTAATAAAGTCTTTAATTTTGAAAAATTTGATGCTTGAGCTCACAAATATCATTTAAATGAAACATTTGAGATAAGAAAATAGAGCCTTTTGTTTCATTTGATCTCTTGAAGCCTTCACCTGAATGATGAACTCTTAAAAATTCAATAATGAAATGGCAAAAATCTAATTGCCTTCATTGGTCTCACGTTCGCTTCGCTCGACCTCTACTTTTTATTTTTCGTCTTTCTAATATTTAAGATTATGGTTGCAAATTGCAATTAAACAATTGCTCTATTTGTTTTTTAATAATAAATTGATTTTTTCGACAAAACAAAAAGATAAAACGCTCGATAGTTCTCACGTTGGGTCAAACAAGAAACGCTGACTCTGATTTTAAATTAGATTACAGTGACTTTCAAGAAGTAAAACAGCACGCAATTCTTACCACCACTTGAGAAGCTTAACTACCCACTGTTTTCCATCGCAACGCATAAACTAGCTGCCGTTTTTGTGCTAAAACGGAAATTAAGAAGAAACGACTGCAGGAAAACTACAACCGTCCTTGATATCCCCTGAAAATAAAGAAACCTTTTTTTCTTAAAACCAATTGAATCATGTGAAAGTTGAATCTTTTTTGTTTTTGTTTTATGACTAACTTCCCTCGTGTTCAATTCCTAAATATATGGTAAAGCCAGATTGAATCATGTGAAATATTGAAGCTTTTTAACCTAATCTTTCATTTGCTAAGCTATGATTAAATCATAACCAAAAAAAGGCTGATATATTATAATATACTCTCAGATAGATGCATATTTTAGCAACTTCGATTACCTCTTCTTTTTTTTTTAATAATTCAGGGCTCTTGGTATGTAGGTATTGGGACACCTGAATCCTCTGTGAGTTTCTTGTAAGCGATTTGTAATGTTCTCGTTACCGGTCCAACTTTTCCATCACCAATCATACGTCCATCAATTTTCACAACCTGTAACCAAAGAGCACAGTTTGTGATTAAAGATTTAATTTTTTTGAATGATTTAGTAAGATCCCCTGAAGATTTCATCAAGAACTTTAGCTTTGAGTTATTATAAGGAAATCCTAATCTACAAAGGTTTCATGAAAAATTACTGTTTCCACTTGGTGAATGTCATAGATTCAGGTGCAAAACAAATCACGATGTTTTATCCATAAGCTACTAAAGACTGTACATACCGGGCTTAGTTCTCCCATAGTTCCTGTTGTCCATACCTGAAAAACAAAAACATTGTTAAATATTGCTAAAGAAAGAGAGGCACAGATAATTCGATTTGATCCACATAAATAAAAAAAAAATGATCATTTGTAAGCTGAAAAACCTCATCAGCTGTGTGGAATTCCGAGAGACTGATTCTTCGTTCTTGAAAGATGAAATTCTCTTTAACCACAAGTTCCATGACCTTGACAGATTATAGGAAAAATAGTTTATATCAATTACTCAACAAAAGAATGTGAACTATTTTCCCTTACAGTAGCTCTTGTTATGCCAGGGAGACAGTAATCTGCGTGAGGAGTAAGAACACAGCCTTTCTTCACCATAAACTGTATCACAGAAGAGAAGTGTGTTAACAACATGAGCTTCTCTAGTCTCTGCGATACAAAAGCCCGCGGATGAATCATTAAAGGGTTATACTTACAATGTTGGTTGCATTGGTTTCAGATACATAACCATCTTTGTCAAGCATAATGGCGTCCTTCGCATTGTTACTTTCAATCTGGTTTACAATGAAAATTAATCTCACAAAACAATGTCAATTCTTGAACTTTCTTGTCTGGAAGACAGTACCTTTGCTAGTATGTTATTGAGAAGGTTGTTATGATGAATCTTGGAATCCAAATTCTGCCAAAACAAAAAGAATCTGAGACATCAACAATTTTACAGACAAGACTTTTTCAAGTTATAGCATGAAGAGAAATGTTGAGCCAAGTTCATACATTGGGCGAATTCCGGCGTGTAGTTGCAGTCACCAGCACAATTCCACCATCATTGTCATACACCGGAGGCTTCCATTCCGCAAGCACTGCATTATTTGAAAGAACGAACAAAATTTTCATGTAAATCGAACTTCAAATCAATCATTTTCCAATCTTGATTGTTAGGATAAAGCTGAAAGGTTACCAATAAGAGTACATCCATATCGATTAAACGCAGGGCTCATTCCAGAAGTTACCTAAAAGAAACAAGTTGCATACTTTCTTTAGACCAAATGACCGAAATAAAAACAGAAGTTTCTTAAAATTGGTTTCGATGAAACTTTGAAGAAAATGTAATACCTTTTTGCCTCGACTTAGAGACAACCTGATATGTGTATTGTCAAACATACCATTTGTTATGAGAGTGCTGAAGATTGCTTCTTTTATCTGTATGTTTTACCTCAATAAATTTGCCGTGGTAGCGTCATTTTCAACAGAACAAAACTTTGGATTACGATCATCAAATGCTTACCTCTTCACGCGATGGAACATTGTCGAAAGCAAGAGCCTTTGCTGAATCAAACAACCTAATCCATGATTTTCAACATATATAAAATAAGATTGCTTAGAAAACTCTGTTTCTTGCTTCTTGACTTCTGGATATGGCTGTTCTTACCGATCTAGATGTTCTTCAAGCTTGAATATCTTCCCCTTGTAAATCCGAAGTCCTTCCCATACCGAGTCACCGCCTTGTACAACCGAGTCAAAAACAGAAACCTTAACAAGAAGAAGAAGAAATAGAACATAGTCAGTGTTCAAAATGCAAATCACAAACAGTGATTTGTTAAGTTTTACTTTCGCATTTCAAGCACACCTTTGCCATCTCACGAGGCAAAATCTCGTCACCGACCCATGCAAGAAGTTTTGCGTTTTCAGGAACTGGGAGACTAGGAGGAGGCAAGGGACTGCTCAAGAGTGAGGAATTGTGCTTCACGTGCCTCCTAAGAATGTTGTAAAGCGGTAGACTTTGCTCCAGCAAATCGTAATGCGACAAAGGGAATGTCTGAGAAAGAAAACAATACCAAACACATCTTAGATTGAATTCAGAATCATTAACCGCAATAAACCAGAGCCATACCCGAGGATACTTCTTTGGAGATGAGAAACCCGTTGATTCGTGCACACTCTTGTACCACCATGGTGCCCATACTCCATCTTCTGGTATAGAACCAGCCTCCCATCTTATGAAAACACAACAAACCATAGAAAAATTACAGTTTTGACATTTATAAAACCGAAAGAGAATGCAAGGAGAGGACCTACTTAAGCATAGAGGCTTGAAATGGAATCTCCAAATCATCGCAAAGACCGCGTAATGTGGTCTGTATATATATCAATGGCACAACATGTAAGGACTAGAGCATAAGAGAAATGATATCTTCGTGAAATGTTTTACATTTTACAGAAACAAAACCTCGGGATCTCGCTGAAGCTCATCTGCGTCGATGATTGCTGGTGGTGTTCCCATCTGACAGAGATCACTGTATATCGACACTAGTTCCCCCAAGCCTAATTCGAGAAACGATGGAGGGTGTATCTTCTCAAAGGAAGGCTGCAAACAGAGAAGAACTTTAGATGAAACATTGGCTAAAGCTGAGATCTTAAAAGAACATTGGACCAAGCTGAGAAAGCTAACCAGTATGTTAAGAGGATTGCGTATCAATATGAAATGCTTTCCTTTACTCATCAGTTCACTTGGCAAACCGAAAAGCCGTTGTTTCGAGATATGCTATTCAGAAGGGAAAACATAAGAACACAATATCTTTTAGAGAAAGAGACAACAAAGAAAGTTTGATAAGATAATTCTTGAAGCTTCCAAAACAAAGAGTCAGAGCTTCACCTTACAATACCGGTACTTCTTCGATCCTGATCCATATATGATATCTTTCACTACCTTATCTCCATTGCACTCCTAATGGAAATACGAGACGGCAAATTAAACTTGTTTTCTCAAAGAAAGACTTAAGCAAGACCTAAATCCTAATCGGTTAGTATATATAGACATACCATCTTGGAGAGAACCTCTTCTCTGTATGGCCGATCAACACCAGTAGCTTTAAGAAATGCTGCATACAATGGCTCATCAACAACTTCAATGTCATCTCTCTGAAAAAGTTGGACACAAAAATTCAATTTCCAAAAGAACACCAAAGCATTTCCACAGTGATTCTTTCTAGCGATCTCAAGTTTTCCTACAAGTAAACAGAGAACTGTTTCTTCCACTGCAAAAGAGAAGGGCTTCAAAACAAAATTCGAGCTTTGAATAACTACTAATCAGTGTAAAACAAAAGGCCAACTTTTCTACCAAACTCTAACTCAGCTTTTTCTCAAGATCCAAATCAAGCAATATCAGAATCTGAGTTTATTATTTTAGGATGGAAAGATATACATAAGCTTTTGAGCTAACACTAAGAAGAAAATTCTCTCCCATAATATTCCTAGAAAACTTGTAAAGAAAATAGAAACAAGTTGGGAAGGTACCTGTGCAAAGGAGTACATGAGGCTGGTGCTGAGAGATCTTGGGGCAGACCATGAGTGAATCACTTCCGGTTCTGCCATTGACAACAATGATGAAACCAAACGGAACTCTCAACTCTGGTCTCTGTGATCACTTTTGTTATCACCTCTAAGTAGTAAATTAGTAAAGTGTCAGTGTTGTGAATGTCATGTGCGTCGATATAACAAGAATACACCCCCAAAAAAACGAGGAAAAGGACAAGAATTTGGACAGCAAACTTGCACGCATATCAATTCTTGGTTTCTTGGAAGTTAGTCAGAAAATAAAGATAACGACTTTGTGTTGCCAACATAAAAAAACTTCACTAAATCGGAAGTCCTGAAAATAATGTAACAAATTAAATTTTATTTTTTTTTACTTTGCAACAAATTTCAATTTAAAATTGAGTGATATATCTGCCTGCGTTTGTGTTTTTTTTGGAGGAGCGAAAGAGAGCGTGAAGATTCTGCTTGAGCCATTGAAAAGGTCCTTTCCCGAATACGAAAACGGCCTTCTTCGATCGCTCGAGGATCATCTTCACACTCTCTTTCGAGTCTCCTGTTAGTAACTAATAATCCAGAGAGGATCCGAAGATCCGTCGCCGTAGCTTCGCCGTGTCCATATCTATCGTCCGAGTTTCAAAAACTATGGAGAATTAGGGACATTTGAGATTATTGGGCCTAACTTATTACGGCCCATTCTAAACCCTATATGTATATCAATTACCTTCTTTTTATCCAGTCAAAGCCACGTAGCAATTAGAGCTTAATCTATTCATTAAATAGTTGACCAAAAGAATAACTGTATGCAACGAAATTAATTTTAGAAATCTTAAATTGTTTAATTTTCTTTATAGTAAAATGGGGCTTGTTCATAATTTATTAAACTATATACTCTTTCACGTTACGCTCGCATGATGGTAACAAATGAAATAGTTTCCGATTAAAAAAACCAAATAAAATACTAGTTCTTATGCAAGCCTTTAGATCCAAGTCATATTATTGCAGAATCATAATGTGCATCATGAATTTTACCTTCAGAAAAATCATTAAATTTAGAAAAACATGAACCAAAGTTTCTAATTATGTCAAAAAATATTGACAGTCCATCACTACACAAAAATTGATTTAATCAGAACAATTGATCTAATATGACTAACAGTATTCACCGTTTAAATTATTTCCAATCAATTATATATCTACTAATATCAACATATTCGATGACTTATATCAACTAACTTAATAAGTTCCCTACCATATAAATGTTCTATAGTTGTATTGACATTGACGATTACATAATATGCGGAAACTTCAGAACACGGATCTATAATATTTTCATACTAAAAAACAGCCATTAATTAATTCCCAAATACTGAGCTTTATCTTCAGATACTATGAAACCGAAACAAAGTTAAGTCTAACCACACATAGTGAGATTGATGTGAATTCCATTAAAACAAAAAAAACCAAAAAAAAAAAGTGTTCACGGGAGGAACACAATCATTTTGTTTCTTTCTATATTTCCAAGCAAACTCCATTCTTCTTTCACTAAACTATACACAGGACAAACGTACGTGTATGTTATATACTTATATATACACATACAAATATATGTGTGTAATTAACTTATATATATATATGTAATATGTATGAATGAGAAGGCAAAAAATACATTAAGCCATGGAAACCCTTTTTCACACTCTTGTCATATTGTTATTATTCGTAGCCATCTCTCATACTCTGCCTCCTCTCGCCGGCTCTTTTCCGATTTCTCCTAAATTCCCGGCGGTTTTCAACTTCGGAGACTCTAACTCCGACACCGGAGAACTCAGCTCCGGTCTTGGATTCCGTCTCCAACCTTCCTATGGACAATCCTACTTCTTCAAACCTCCATCTTCCGGAAGATTCTGTAATGGACGTCTCATCGTCGATTTTCTAAGTAATAACTCTCTGCTAAATCCTTTCTGTTTCCTCTCTCTTTTTTTTTTTTTTTATTTCCATGAGATGCTTTGTACAAACAATTTTTCTAAATGTATGGTTTTACATAATTTTACAAATTGTAGCACGGCAGAATTGTCATGGTTTCCTGACTAATTACTGAAAGCGTTACATGCACCAGAACAAACTAGTCAAGTAAAAACCATGACTTTCTAGACTTTGCAAGATTTTCTTTGTGGTAAATTAAACTTTGCAAGATGATTTAATTGATCTTTATAATGCGGTTTTCACGCTCATGTAATTCACATTGTGGCTATATATTCTTATGAAAAATAAAACTATTTTTAGTGTTCTTTAAACCAATTGTGGGGATTCGATATAAAATTCTACTGTGTGAGTATGTCATTTAAAATACATATTATATAGCATATAACTCATTTTGCTTTGTGTGTGTTACTTTCCAAATCAGGGATATGTAGATGATAGTTTGTATTCATCAAATTGGAAAAAGTGATCTACTGAAAGATCCAATGTTACGAAAAAATTTCACTCTTTTTTTTTATATAAACTATAAACTTAAAAAGAATCTGTGATGGAAAAAAAAAGAAACTTGACTCTGTAAACACTCTGTTTAAAAGATGGAAGATGATAAGTTCGGTTGTGATGGGAATGAGAACTTTCTAAAAATTGGGCTTTAAATGGACCTTTTTTGTAGTGGAAGTAACTGATCGGCCCTATTTGAGGCCTTATTTGGATTCGGTAAGCACACAAAGTTACCGGAGAGGCTGCAATTTTGCGGCGGGTGGATCAACGATTCAGAAGGCAAATGCTGCATCCATTAGCCCCTTTAGTTTTGGTGCTCAAGTCTCTCAATTCATCACCTTTAAATTCAAAGTCCTTCAATTGATACAACAAGGCAAGTACAGAGTATTCATCAACATTATAGACTTTTTAGAATCATTTAGTAATGGACCAATGTATTTGTTTTCTTTTGCTTTTCAGATGAAGGGCTTGAAAGATACTTACCGTCCGAATACTATTTCAAAAATGGATTGTATATGTTTGATATCGGACAAAATGATCTTGCCGGAGCATTTTACAACAAGACATTAGATCAAGTTTTTGTTCTGATTCCTACAATCTTAGATATATTTCAAGATGGAATAAAGGTCAGTGTTTACATGAGTCTTAAAATATAACTATAGTTGACAATGCAAAGTGTTTCTTTTTTTCTAAAATCTAAATAGTCTGAGTTCAGATAGTTTGACATTGTTATAGCAAATTACTCGAATACAAATTTGAACATAAACCTATGTTATGAAGAGATAAATTACAAAATGTAGAATCGTTGGATTTCCAAAATGTATGGAGAAATTGACCTAGTTTATTATATAAATGGAGTTAGTAGCTTGTGAATTCGTTATTGAGAAATCAGTTTGGTAAGATTTGAGTTTTACATTAAAAAATAGGTTACTTAACTATTCTTAGTAAATTTTTGTTTTCTGTAATATTTTTTAAGAGATTATATGCAGAAGGGGCAAGAAACTTTTGGATACACAACACAGGACCACTTGGGTGTTTAGCTCAGGTTGTATCAATATTTGGGAGAGACAAATCAAAACTTGATGAGTTTGGTTGTGTCATTGGCCATAACCAAGCTGCTAAGCTCTTCAATTTGCAGCTTCATGGTCTTTTCAGAAAACTCCCTCAACAATATCCTGATTCTCATTTCACATATGTAGATATCTTCTCGATCAAATACGACCTCATCCTGAATCATTCCAATTACGGTACGTATTAATAACAAGTTCACTTGTTGACAAAACCCAAAGAAAAAAGCTGATTTTTTTTCAAACCAAATTAAACCAAAAGCTGATATACGTAACCTTATTTGTAGCTGTGATTGAAAACTTTTTTGTTTTGGTATGATAATAGGTTTTGATCATTCGATAATGGTATGTTGTGGAACCGGAGGACCGCCATTGAACTACAATAATCAGGTTAATTGCGGTTCGACAGTGAAATCAAATGGTACGATCATAACAGCCAAAGCTTGTAATGATAGTTCCAAATATGTTAATTGGGATGGAGTTCACTACACCGAAGCTGCAAATCGGTTTGTTGCACTTGACATTCTCACCGGTAAATATTCTGAGACGACGTCGTCTTGGAATCTTTAGAAACGCCTCCAGAAACATCGTTTATGGAGAAGTAAGAGAATTACAAGTTAGGTTTCTATATGGATACATCTAATTATCTAAGCATGTAATTGTATGTTAACTGATTATTTAGCAATGCCTTCAGAGGCGTTTGTTGTTTCAAGTGTAAAACAGAGCATTCTTTAACTTTCCTTGACAAAGGTAAATGCTTTGGCACAATAAAAGGATCTTCTTCAAAATTCCTGTAATGTTTATGTTTATGTGTTATAAGCACGATGTGTATCTATAGCACAAACTAAGAAACCAGAAAGTTTCATCAGTAAATGGTACAAATTTTTCCGAATTCTTTTGTTAAATGTTTCTTCCTTCTCATGTATACATTTGTTATGTGAAATTATCAGCAGCATTGTCCATTGCATAACTCCTCCTCATTGTTATCTTCTGAATTAGTTAGCAGGTTTACTTTTTTCTCCTCCTCTTCTTCTTCTTCTTCGTCGTCTTCAATGCCCTCAGTCTCGCATTCTTTATCCGAATCAGTCAAATGATCGAAGAAATCACCAAAATACCACTTACAATCTTCTTTCCATTCGCCTTTATGTGCATTAACCCGCCATTTCTGATCTGCAATCATCTCTGGCGACAATCCCCATCTCTTTAACTCTTCCTCTGTGTGATGAATCGCCAAGCTGTAATCACCTCCTTGTCCTAATTCCATAACTCTGATCTCGCTGTTACCAGGATTGTTTAGTCCCTCAAACTGTTCCACAGTCCACTTGAACCACTTCATCAGAAACACACGCGATGTTAAGCCGTGTGAGACAATCACAAAGTTTAGCTCATGAGACGGGTTGATGTGCAGTCTGTTCATGTCGATGTCTCTCCATAGAGACTCGAGAAAACCTGTAAAGCAGCACGCAGGAGACCAAATCATGAGTCTTTAACTTCTTGTAGTTCATTCACAAAGACTATGGTGGAAGAAGACAAAGCAAAGAGAAGAAGACAAAACGACAAAAATGTAACAATTATATGCCAGGACGAGATAGATTTTTGCTAGGCCTCCGTTTTCGTGAAACTTCAAAAGAGATTGCTGAAAAGGAAATATTTCAATGCTGACTTTCTTCTCGTTGATGAAAACAAATCTCTTTTGTTTTTTTTTTTTCCTTTTTTATAAGAATACAGCTAGTAAAATGCAAAATGAGTTTCAGCGAATTGTCGATGTTTTGATAGAATCATTAGAAACTTCAACACATTGAACTATTGAAATATCAATCTCAAGCTGTGATCAGAACCTGAAATCAAGCATGAATAGCAAATAAATTCACTCGATCTAAAGACTATGAGATCAGATATCAATCAGTTTCTCTTAACAGATGCATTTGGTTTCTTGTCATTGTTCTGCTACTTAACCAAAAATTCCTCAACTTTCTGCCACTTTTACAGGCCAGGATCATTCAGAATGATCTCAATCATGCTTAGCATAATCATCTCAGATCAGTCCACAAGAGAATTTCGTTGTAACACTCGCATGTATCCATGGAGACAATCAACAGTGTGAGGAAAAGTAGAAAATTTCGAACAAGCAGGGAAGGGAAACATACTGGAGACGCGATCGAAGACGTCGGCGGCGGATTCTCCCTCCGGGAAGCGGTAGAAAAAGCGGCCAAACCTCTCTCTCACCTTTTTCGTCGCTCTCATTCGCTCTTTAACCTGGAAATTCCCAAAATCCTGTTCCCTAATTCGACATTCTTCGCGAACACCAATCACACGGCGACGCGAGAACGACCGTCCTATCTCCCGGAGCGTAGATCGCGTCCGATCGTACGGGGAAACGTAGAAGTACACGCGCCACTCCGGTGAAGACGGGTTGGAGGAGATCAACGCGTGGAGACGAGCTCCGGCTTCCTGCGCCTGAAGCAGACCGGAATCCGTTAACTGGATCTTGTGATCCGGCGTCGTCGTATATGCCGCCGTGTCGAGATTCCCTTCCGATTCGCCGTGCCGTACAAGGATTATCCGCTTCGGAAGCAGTTTGTTGTCCGGACTCATGGATGAAGAAACGGAGAAATTTTTCTAGGGTTTTTTTTCCCAGATTTTTCCCGGAATCTGAGAAAACTGGTATTTGAAATTCGGATCAAATAGAAATGTGAGTATCCAATTTCAGGTCGATCCGTTCTTCGTCAAGATTCTGTAGTCCTTCTTTGAATCTACCCAATTTTTCCTCTCTTCGAAGACTTCGCTTGCATTACCTTCTTGCTCAAGCTTGCATAAACGAGTTTCAATTTCTCAACCGAATTAAGTAAAATTGCACGTATTCACAACTAATATTATTAATAAATACCAGTTTTTTTTTTGATTAATGGTTCATCAATTAGTATGATTGTTATATCATATAATAAAAATAGGTGGTAAATCATACTACTATATATATTCTTTTTTTTTTTATACAGAAATTATTTTTGTTTGTCGGTTATACAGAAAGATAAAACAACTAAAACTTGATGAACAACGAAAGATTCCAATAACAAACATACGATAATGGTTAATAACTAATAAAGTATTATCCACGTCTTTTCCATTTCTCGAGAGAACTAATCATATGCTTTTAATTATCTAAATAAATATTAAAATGTCATTCTGGAAAGTTTCAACGTGGCATACCAACATCTCTCTTTTCTTTCTCTTATTTAATTAAAGTAGATCTATTAAACTAAATTGACATTTTATTATTTGCAGCGTAAACTGTATAGAAGTATTATGTATACATGGATTTTTTTGATTAACCAATCATATCATATGGACATTAACACATTGATATAAAATTATGGGTCATCTTTCAAAGTGCCACCTACAAAAAAACCATTCATAAAATATATTTCATCACTGCTTAGAATGGTATTTCATCAAATATATTCCAAAATATCCATAAAAAATAGCACACCTTCACAAAAGAAACTCGGAAATTAGTGTGAATTTCAGTATGTAATTCTTTCGGTGATTAAAAAAAAAAAACAACCCAAATCCTTACAAAAAAGAATCTAAAATACTTCAATCAGACTTTCTAATCAAAATTAATGTCATTTAGCGAAATTGATTCGGTTACCCCAAAGATTTGTAATCCGAGACCAGCCCAAAAATACCCGTTGGGCTTTAACTAATTTTAGGCCTATGTAAATGTAACCTCAATTATTACACAATCGTCACTAAGAAGCCTATGATCTTTTTTTTTGTCAACCCAAATTCGTTAAGATTTTTCAAAGGTTCCTTTTTTTTTCGGTTTCAAAGGTTCCTTTTAAGCCCATTAGGATACATTTTCGATTTGTATAAGTATAAGAAAAATAAAATTGACTGAACTTTTTTTTTTTTTTTTTTTATAACTCAGAGGAAAATCCCAGATCTATGGAGGGGCCCAGACTAATTTTCTGGGGGAGGTGCAGCCCACGGATAAATCTTCTCTCCGGATATGCAAATGGACCGAAAGCAGGGGTCCATATCCGTGTGGATGTCTAGAAACAATATGTTGTAGTTTCACGCAGCAGGTTGATCGTATTTGAAACGTGTTGGCGTCCCAATCCCGTCCCCTTACCACCTGACCACAAGGTTCTGCACAATTTTGAAACTTTGATTTGTATCGAATGATGTCAATGTTCCGAGTAGTGTGGATCTTACTCACGTTCAACACCGGATCGCTATCCCAAACATTTACAATTTATATTGACTATACCACAAATGATTTTTGTGTTCTCGTCAAACAGAAAAAAAAAAAAAAAAGATTTTTGTCTCTTCGATGAAAATGACATTAGGCCAAGTGAAAATGATACTAGGAAGAAAAAAGAGAGCAAATATTACGAAGGATAAGAGCGACCATTCGTAAAAAAAAAAGAGGAGAAGATCCGATCGATTAGATTAAATTATTAATGATTGACAATATATCTGATCAGACATAAAATTTGTCCCAAAAAAAAAAAAAAAAAAAAAAAAAA